>VUJU01005400.1:0-13944 GCA_009835225.1 Aphis craccivora
ATATTTATCAATTTCATCAAACTCTAAAATAACGATCTAAATAAAAATATTTTACTTTAAATAACTATTAACTATACGTAAACGCATAAATATATTTTATTTAAAAACTTAATTATACTAAGCGAAATTAATAGGTATTTAATTTTAAAAAAAAGTGAAGCCAAAACTTATACAATGTTTTATAAAATATGTTTTTAACTTATTTAATAAATAATTTATATCGATTACCTACTATTTATTAACTTAAATTTGATATTATTATTTTAAAAACTCTTATACCAATCCACTTTGAAAATATTGTGATTTCAAAAAAAAATTAGTAAAATGCATCTATGTAGTAGGTATGCTTAAACTTATTATTTAACAATTGTAAAAATAATTATTATTAGACAGTTTATTCTTAATAAAAAAATTATAGTAATAAACGTTTTTGTTATTAATAAGTTATAACTCTTAACTAGGGCTTGGATTTTAAAGCATTATAAGCAACAAAAATTGTTTAAAAAGCAAAAAAAGAAGCATATTTTTAAAAAAAAATTTTTCTAAAACACGATTTATAATTAACTTTATTTGAAAAAAAAAAGAATTATTTACCATGTATTTCCGTAGACTTGTAGTAGTGAAACTAACTATTGTCCGACAGGATATTTTTATACATATAAAACAAACTCTCTACATACACTGAAGTGATCGATGCAAACTTCATAATTTATTTGAAGTGGTCGATATCGATGTTATATGAGTACTGACCATGTAGAGGTACTGAAGGCTATATTATGTAGATCGATAATCTATATATTATTTAATATATTTAATAATCAAACCGATAACGAAAACAATAATAACCCAATACAATGATAACTATTTAGGCCGCATTCTGGGTTTTTTAGATTTTACATTCTTTATTAATTTATTTATTTTTATTACAATAACATAATAAACATAAAAAAAATCTACAGTTGGAATAATTAAAAAAAAAAATAATTTACATAAAAAGAGCAAAAATAAATTGGTTTATTTGGAATAAGAATGACATGAAACGAATTTATGTATAAAAATTAGATTTCTATCTCATATATAAAACAGAATCATAGTATTATACTTCAAAATTCGAGCCCTACTTATAACATTACAAATTTAAATATTTTTAGCGAATGTCTTAATTTGTTAACACCGTGCAATTAATTAAAATACTACATTAAGTTTGCTTTAACTTTGCCAATAATCATTAATGAACAAGTACCTAGCTATCATATAAATTATAACGCAAACGTTAACATTTTTGGTTATTTAAAAAGGTAATTAGAATCTCAAAAATGTTTGTATTGTAGGTAATACAAACTAAAACTAATAACGATCACTGTGCACAAATATTATACTACAATTATATTTTTTTATGTTATCATAGATCTATGTAAATTTTAATTTTATTATTATTTGAAATATGCATTACACATATAATATATTTTAATTATATGCTTCGATTACACTTATTTAGGAAGTATAAAATATGCTGAAATAAACCCTTAATTTAGAAGATTACCTACTTTGAAATGATTTTTACTTTAATGAACTTAACTGTGCTTATTAACTCAATTTTTTTTCATTTAAATCCTACCTAAGCAAAACTATTTAATCTTTTCAACCAAACTTTAAAAAATATTATTCAATTTTCATTTTTACTGTTTTCCATTAAACTATCAGTATAAATAATTATATTTATTTACTTAAATGTTAAACCTAATTATATTGATAAGCACTTAGTTTAGTTTAAAAATTTAAAATTCTCAGTTTGTAACAATAAAAAAAAAATAATAATAATAATAAAACAAATCAATATTGAAATAATAAAATAAAATACGTTTTTTTTTAAATATTTACTATAGAATATAACGACAAATAAATGTATTTGAAAGTCTAACGTTATATAGTCGTTTATTGTTAGTAAATCGTTAATTTTAATAAATGTACTTTGAATATTTAAATTGAATTTTTTAACAAGATTTCAATATATTACATGACGTACAAGCAAGATGAATAAAATGTATGATACATTTGAGACGACTGATCAACCATAATATACGTATATAGACGTCTTGTCGATAGTTACCAGCGACATGTGCGGATCGTACCTATCTCTCATCATATATATATATATATGAGCAAATTACACCGTAAAGTGGAATCTTCTTTGAACATTTCTATAATTTGTCGACAACACTTGCAGTGTACTTGCCCCAGAGTTTCACACGTACGAATAGTTATTCGATTACACAAAATATCTGTACATGAGGTAGGTATAATATATAACTATGTATACCTGCTAGCTATAAGCTATATACCACGATCATTATATTTTAATTTGGAAACGTGTTCGCACGCAAGTCGTTGGACGTATTTATACTTTTAAAGTTGACAGCCAATGCTCATTAGGGAAACCGAAATCCCAAACGACGTTTGTTTGTGATTGCGCTATATGGATGCAAAACACATATTGTATTATATAAATGCATTGTCACTTGCACTCTGTAGTATGCCTAAATCTCCATCGAAAACAGATGATAACTTTTGAGACGGGTCGCAGGCGTCGCAACATCTTTCCAGGCTCAACAGCAGCACACGAGATTACGTTAATTGGTATTTAGTTACATCTTAACTCTTGATATTTAACGTCTTCGTAAGCATGCGTCTTGTCAATCACGCGCAATACATTATATATTTATGTCGACGCACGTCAGTCATCGTTAACAACACAAGTGTAATAGAATATGATATATAATAATATATATATACATATAATATAATATATATATTATATATTGGTATACAAATAATTATAAAACATAAACAATAATCTTATATTTTGTTAATATCAGCACCCATAATTTATGAAGCGTATTAGTCGTACAATATTTACGTGCTGATTTTCAATTATCTACAGAGAAAAGGTGTTAAAAATGTATAACTAAAAAAAACATCGGCAAGATCCCGTTTGTACGGTACAAAAGCGAATACTATTAACATTTTAAATCAATATAAATACATATATGCGAAATCCATATTCAAAAGGCTTATTGTAATACAACAGATTGTAATTATCTTTAAGTGACAAAAAAAGGTTAGAACACTTTTATGTTCGCATTTTAACAACACGTATTTCAACAATAACATTTCGTACAGGCTATAATATAATTATTATGGTACTATAAAAATACACGAGTTATACATTTATTTTTATACGCAGACGTCTGGGTATTTAAACATAATACATACTATGTAATATATTATGATTTATGAATAGGTAGTAGACATAAGTTTCAAGAGGTGAAATTTGTTAAGGACGAACGGTGTTCAACATATATACTGTAATTAACACATCAAAATATTTACATCTATGTCAAAAATAACGAATTCAAAGCCAATATACGCTTAAACAGTTAACAACCCACATCCCAATAGTTAATAAGACAAAATATACATTTGTCTTTTAATATTAACACAATTTTAAAAATATCTGCATCTTCTTCCACGACGAATAAAACAATTAAAATTAAAAATATTAACAGAAATAATTTTCCTGGTCAACATACTAAAACAATTGTACCCCTGACGGTTTTATTTGTCTATAATTAACCTAATTGATCATAAATAATCGTACAGGAAAAAATAAAAATATAATAAATAAATAAATGAATTATAACTTTAACTATTTTAACAGTTATGAGTTATAAATTATAACTAATGTAAATAGATCATAGATACAGCCCTTTACTCTTAAGATATATCACAATCGTCTATATACATTATTATGATAATTAAATAAAAAATGTAAAATAATAACATGTAATATTTTTATTATTATTTTTTTTTTTATGTAGTATTTGTACGCAATCCAAGAAGTATTACAAATAATCATAATATAATATTACTGTGTACACTAATCATCATTATAATAGTTGTCAGTGTTTGTCACTCATCACTAACTTCAAACAGAAATAACGGCTGTACTACGTTTGAAAAATTATGGAAACAATAATTATTATTACAAAAAGGTTTTTGTAAGTTTACATTTTTTATCACATAAATATTTCGCCCTAAACCATAAACAATCGAATTAAACTAAAAGTGTAAAACTTAAATCAATGTATTATTGTATACATTTATTATAATATATTATATATTAGATGCGAATATAATATTATTTATTTAAATGCTTCTTTGCTATTAGGTATACTTATATTTCAATTATAAAGATCAAATAATACAAAAACAATAAAGTTAAAAAAAAAATCATAAAATTTAATCCTATTAACCGTATTAATTTGTTTTTTTTTTTTTTTGTTTATGGAACAAATAAACCTTTTGTGGTTGTTGACAAATTTAATTTTCACCAGAAAGAGTTATGATATACACGTATCAAAATGAATAAAAAAAAACGACCCAAGTGCATATTTGTGTAGGTAAATGGTCGGAAAAAATTAACTTGTAAAAATATCAGCCTCAGATAAAAAGGGTAAACAAGCAAATAAAAAAAAAACCACTGGCACGCGCTCAGAACCCTATCCGTTGTGTGGAGTGACGAAGGGGAAAACTGGTAAAAAAAAAACTTTATGGCGACCTTTTTTCCAGTCTGTTGACACTGTCACTTAGCACAGGGATTTACACGGTAAAACGTTTATTTTTTAATAAAGATAATTATTATCCTGAAGGATAATAGTTTTTTTTTTTGTTTGGAGAGGATTTTCTTTTACCAAACGTCCAACTAGTTATCTCCAGCGTGTCATGTTAAAAATAACTATCAGAAGCTATAATTTAATAACGCCCATTTCTTAATGTACTGTCTATTGATGTCATTACTCATTTAAAATTCAATGAAACTAATTTATTTATATAGTTTAAAATTCACCAAAATATAGTCAACATCGTATTTGCATATATTTTAACGTAATTAAGTAACTGTCAAAATATGTTTATAAATTGTGATGGAAATATCATTTTAATCAAAACTTAAAAATAATAATTTATTTATATTTTAGCGTCGAGACTGTTAAATTAAATTGAATTAATTGTTTTTAGACGTTGTCATGGTTTTATACATATATTTTTTCTATAATCTCCTATATGTGTAATGTGTATATTGATTTAGAATAAAAACATCTTTTTGATGTCTAAAATCTATTGTTTTCAAACAATTTTTTTTACTGAGTGATAATTCGTTAATTAGAATAATATATTATATACATGTATATTAAACACATTTATAATATTATATTTTATGATTTTGACAGTAGATATTTGTCATTATATTGTTATGCTTTATCACTTATACTTTGTCGATAAAAAGTTTTAAGATATATATACTAATATTACGACAATATAATATAATGTTCTTAGATTTGTTTTCACCACAATGACACACCCGCCAGTCTATTAAGATATTGTCATGCGATTGTGTAATATGATTACGAATAAGAGACTGGTAGTCTTTTAGTGCTTATAGATGGCTGTGCGATGTAAAGTTTTGCTGCAGAAGTATAATATACTATTTACTAATTTCCGGAGAAATAGGTAGTTTCTTCTACGGGGCAAAACAACGTTATCTATTTAGGTTTCCATGATATAACCAGTAGATGTACTGGTGTCCAATGCTGGTAGTCTATACCGTGTTACACACGTACGCGGGTTTAAGTGAGGGGAGGCGCAAGGGGACTCCTACCTCTGCCATCCTTCGCTTAAAAGGCGTCTCTTTTAATACATTCTCAAACGGTATGCTGAGGTTTTCAAGTTTAATCAAAATAATTTATCCTGCGTTGAAAGTAATTATTTAGGTGATATCAAAAATGTGTAATTTTATATTTTGCAATATTTACATATATATATTTTATATTTAGTTAGATAAAAATAATTGGCAATTGAGCTTTTCAACTCGCGTTCCGAATCACGCATTCCTCCACAATAAACATTTATACAACAGACGCACAAATAGAGTTTGATACCAATTGAGATGAGACGTACTGAATAGCAAGATATTACGTAAAGTGATAAAAAAATGTTCGGTTCCACAAATTAGTCAATTTTATTAAATAACGAACGCAAAAAAAAAAATAAATAAATAAGAATCACAGCATATTTTGCCTTGTTATGCCACTTTAAGCATTGTGTGCAAGGACGTCCGTAGGGGGGTTGTAAATAAGAGCAATTGCCTCTCTTGGTTTTTTTCTAGGTCCGTTATCATAATAATTATGATGTAATATAAAATATCACAAAATAAATATTTTTTAAATTAAAAACAATAAACATTTTTTACTAAATGATTTGTATCACACATGAACGTTGTTTATGGCATAATACAGTGGTGGAGTCAAAATATGCAGTGTCAACCAACTTTTTACTTTCATTCTGAAAATAATTTTTGTTCCTATAGATTACATAGATATATTAGATAAAAGATATAATACTTTAACACTAATCAAATAATGAAACAAAAATTAAAAAATTAAAATATATTCCCCGCCCCCTTGAAAAATTTCTACTGACGCCTTTGCTTGTGTGTATATGTGTATTGTATTTGTGTGTATATGTGAATTGTATTTGTGTGTATGTTATGATTGGGAGGTGCTTTGAAGATATTATATGAAATCAGAGCTTCTAGAATTTCAAAATCACATCGCTATGACAAATAGCTCCCTTATGGGACGACTATCGCCGTCATCGTCGTCGTTGCGCGTTCGTAAACTTCTCTCACCAGTACTCAAGCAATTAATTACCATGTTTGATATGTATATATATATATATATAATATATTGTAGTAAGGTGCAGGCGTGACCTAACCTACGAGTGGCCCTGGTGGAGACAGCGGCATAGTCCACGCAATTAGTTTCTGACGACTTACAAAAAATTAATTCATCAAAACTTGAAGTACATACTTTATAACTAATGATTTATTCTATTGAAATATGTTTTTGTAAATCGAACTTCACAGATTTCAGTTTTAATTATAAAATTAAAAATGTATAGTGTCATTTAAAAAAGTAAATAATTTAAAAAATAATGATTTTTTTCTAAACCATTATTTTTTAATGACTTCAAATTATAATTATTAAAAAAAAATATATATATTTTTTCAACCATTTTTATAATTTTCGATATAGTGAGTTTTAAGATTACTTTCAGTTAAAAAAAATTTACAAGTATAAATACATAAAGAGTCGTCCACATATTATTAAAAAATAATAGATTTTTTTATTTCAAGTATCACGAAACGTGTAAGATGCGTAACATGGTAAAAATACAATATTTTACGTATTTTTAATGTGCGTCTTGCGACTTAAATTGGTAACTCAAATATGCAATTCTAAATTGTATACGAATTCAATCGTTTTAAATGGTCAAAAATTCAAATTTGAATATATTTTCAAATGAAAATGCGTCGAGGCGAAAGTGTAGTAAAAGAGTTATATTTCCATCATAACAACTCATATAGAGTAGCATATATATATAACATTTATTGATATTATGTTGTTATTCGGACGAAAGGCACTTTCAATTATTAATAGGTATAGGATACGATTTTAATATGACTCGAGATAGACGACAAGGTATATATACAGCAGAGATTGTGTACAAAGGCGGCAATATAAATGTTCACATAGGTACATCATAAATGAGTGTTTCAATTTTCAAGCGTTCACTGTATTTGTTAACATGCGTATTTTCTTAGCATACTTTAGCACAATTTCGATACAGTATATCACTGTATAGTAGGAGAAAAGTACATATTGAACGAATTAGTCAAATTTTATGAACGGTATAGTTGGTTTAGATTAGTTTCTTCAATGTTTGTACGATTTCAAATTAAGTTTTAAAACCGTAGATTTCTCGTATCTACCTACCCTATATTATATTTTCCCTATTGTATAACAATAATAGTTATAAGTTGCAGATGTTTATTCTAGAGAAAAAAATATTCAATAAATATCACAACACGTAGGTACTATCGATTTATTTTGTATTATCGAAGTATTTTCAATTACAATACAACCCTTATATTATAAATCATTTATCCAGTATGAAATTATGCAGATGGTACACATACTTATTCAATTGTACCTTACCCTATCAATAAATCCCCTTTTTGTTAATACAGGTTTGTCGAGTTCGGCATCAAATATATCCACGTGCTCGGAATCGATTATATATTATAATATACACAGATAATACAATACACAAAACCAAACACCGGCGAGAGAACTGGTTTCACGCAAAAAACGGACGCAACGTAACCCTTTTTGAAATTTTCAAAGTATACGTTTTTGGCATGTATTAGTTTAAATATATTCTCATTTATATTTTTTTAAAGCTGTTGTTGGTTTATTTCTTATAAGATAAAACATTTTTACTTCCAAATATTCTAACGTCCAGTATTGTTGTCAAGTACATTGTTTTATTATCAATTTATGGTGCACCTGCAGTGCCGCAGGTACTAAAATATATTTATATATTTGACACAATTAATATGAAATATTTTATAATATGAATATTATACATAACATCTAGAGGGGTGCCATTTAGGATAAAGTAAGAATTATACATTGACTGCAACTTTAGCTGCTTACCATGTTTTGGGCTAAACCTTAATTTTGTTCTGGCGGTAGTTTAACTCCAAAATTAGTGTAATTCATGTAATAAAATAAATAGGGAGTACATCGTATAAATTATTATTTAAGTAATTTAACACGTAATAAGTATTGAGATGGGTAATTTTTAATTACACATTTGAATTATTTTATTATTTTAACCTATCACTTAGTGGGCGTGATATATATATAAAATAAATACAAGTAATTAGAGTTCCAAAAACTCTAAAATTTAAGTAAGAAGAAGTTCATGAATATAGAAATAAACTATATGCATGGATGGATTAAAGAATATTTATTTTATCTCACGTGTAAAATCAAAATGCTAGTTTAACTTTTTGTTGTCATTTTTGTGTCCAGGTGATGTAAAAGTTTGGCTCATCTAAAATTATATTTTTAACCTTATTATACAACTGAAATAATACCCCTGCATACATTTTTGTAAGTAGGTATGCTAATTGTATAACTGCTGAGAGTAAAAATCACCCTTAAGCAGAAAGCTTTAATATTTTCCTTTAAATTATTCTATTTATTAAACAATAATATACCAAATTATAAATTATGTCAATTTATTACCTAGTTAGGTTTCTTAATTGTTATACAAGAAAGCAATTAGAAATTGTATAACATTTCAGTTACACGTTTACAAATTCTATATTCATCATTTAAAAATATATTGAACAAACGATATAAAATACTAAAGAAACCTCAATTATAGCGTTATATTATTATCAAATGTTCAATTTAGCATAATTATCTGTATAGTCTAAAAACATTTCTATAGATTATTACGTGTTTGTTTTATAAATATGTATTCATAAATAACGATGAATATAGATATTATAAAAAAAAAAACAAAAAAAAAAAACATAGAAAAGTCATTAATTTAATCATATTATATTTATTGCTCACTGAAAATCACTAGGCAGTTATTTAAATGTTATATGTAACTAAGTTTGTAATATTTCATTAAAAATTTTAAAACATTAAATTTCGAAATGCCACTAAATATACAAAAATAAATATGTAATTTCTTAAAATATTATTATTGACATATTTTATATAATATTAAAAAATTATTTTTTTAATTATTATCATCATATTATAGTATTATACTGATAACATAGTAATTGAAAATGTAGTTTTCAATATACAAACAAAATAAGTAGATATATAAATAAAAAAACAAACATATTAAATAATTTTGATCAATTAATTGATTAATTAATTTATTACATCTGCAAACCTCTATCGCAATACATTTCTAGTAGGTAAAAAAATGTATAACATTAATTTTCACTTATCATTTATAACTTATAGCTTTCCTTTCTCGGCTTTGGAATTGAAACCCACCTCGATAAAAAAAATAAATAAAAAATTCTGAGTGTATACCTTTGTTACTATAGGTAACAGCTTACAAAAAAAAAAAAAAAAAAATGGAAAATCAGTCATAATAATTGTGCAATACTAGTTATCGACATAATCAATTTAATTATTTTGTTATATAATTCTAAAATGATTTAATTTATATCGGTACTTCCTTAGAAATAGCAAACGATATTGCACTGTCTCCATTTATTTGAATGTTATTTAAATGATTTATCATTGAATTCAAGTTTAACTTTCATTAACGAAATAAACTTATACATCATCTTGACTATACAATTTTCGATACTTAAAAATTATAATTTATTAACATTTATTATATTTTTTTTAAATTATTATTAATAATTTGTTTATTCAAGTGATGAATTTATACCTAATAAATATAATGATAATTAGAAAATATCTAAATTTAAAAATACTTAATTTTTTAATAAAATTAATTCAACCTAGTCCGCTAAATACATTGTACGACTAATAGTAAAATAACTTACTTTAATTTTAATAGGTAGTAATAGTGTCACAATTCACAAAATAAACTTCCAAAGTTCTAACCACGTGGCATATAGATATAATATAAGAAAATCTAATAATTTATAGATACTAATCAGATAAAATCGATAATATAGTCACTCGAGCTTCTCGGTATGTAAAACGATAAGTTACGTATAAATACGATATATTATTATGACGACTATTACTTTGTGAACTTTAATAATAATATTATATTTGTTGTTATTGTTACTTTTTTACTATTATACTTCTCCACAAAAATTAAAAGCTCGACTGATAGCCAAATTGGGGAGAGATTTCGGTTCGAGAGAACACAAAAGTACTAAACATATAAATACATAAAAAAAATTACCTCACAAAATCTTTGTATATCTTTTTATTTTCTATACATTGATTTTCAATATTTTATAATTTAATATTAAATAAATAATTATAATATTTAATTAAATTTTTAATTTATAAAATATATTTTTATTTACTTATTCACGCATCTAAATTATTTAACATGTCAACTTAAATTTCGGATAATTTTATTTATCCTTAAATATTTTTAGCTAGAATCTAGATAACCAGATTTTTCCACCTATTTATTATTTATAGGTGATTCATATATATACGCATTATATAATATTATATATTATGTATAAGTTTACATTTACGTTTCACCGCTTAAATGTTCTATAGACTAAGTGTTCATTGATGTTCACAGAAATAGGTATTAGGTACTATCGGACAAATTAAACACTAAGGACTATCAATAAAATTAAGACGCACAACGACCGCTGACATTTAATCACAGTTTACTAACTCGTACAAAATTCAATGAGCATAATAATATTATCTACTTTTTATTCTCGTTATATTACACACATACACGCTAAATTATATGTATCTCAAATGTATTACTTCATTTTTAAGCAAACCACATTACGATTTATCTATATGTTACACTATTGTTTTATTTTTTGCCAGTATAAAACCAGTATTGAAAATTCGTTAAAATAAATATTTTAAGTGAATAAAGGGTTTGCAACTATAACTAGTAGGTACCTACAGTAAGTTATACTTATTAATAATATGATATTAATATACTATAATATTAAAATAATGAATTTAAAATATAAACAATTATTTCAGACTGATAAAATTTGTTAAAAATGTGTGTGAAATCTCTAGTAGGTATGCGTAGGTAGATACTATCCGAATGATTGCGCATGCTATTGAGGTAGTAACGAAGATTATTTACTGTTTATCTAAATAAAGATATACCATAAATAGAGTAATTTTCCAATCATGATCACCTCCAATTTAACTACGCATTTATTCAAATTACGTCTGAAACATTTTTAAGTGTAATATTAAAGACCATAACTTTAATCACTTAAATTTTTTTATAATGCTTAGAAGATTACTATGCAGATATAAAACCTTTTTCTTTTTTTTAATGAAAACCACAATTTTTACTGTAAATTTTTTAGCAAAAGATTTTTTTTAATATTAATGTTCCTAAATGACCTATAAATCGATTATATGTTTATTGAGTTATCTTACTACATTCATTGTACGTGTATATTAAGAAATATAATATTTCATTATTTTATTCAATAGTAATTGACAATGGGCCACGATAAAAGGTTTTAATAGTAATAGAGGGACAATGATGATTGGGTTAGTATAGTTATTAGTTATATTAATATTAATTTATTAAAACTATTCGAGTAAGTAAAATACCTTTATAGATTATATATCTATATTATATTTTATATAAAAGGATTATAAAAAACTATCAACGTTAGTGTATAATATATTAAATCAGGAATATCGCATTCAGATTGTACCAGTTATAGATAAATACAAAAATATTTTTTTTTCAGATTATTCATTTAACAATTGAGAATAAAAGGTTAAATTAAAAAAAATATATATAAGTTTAAAATATTATTTATTAAATAATAAAGATATTAATATAAAAAAACAATATTTTCAAAGAAAAAAGATTACTGTATACTACTATATTATACTACTATACTACTATATTAATTATTATACTATTTTATTATTATTATAATAAAATAAAAATAATAATTTTTTATTATTTTTTTATTTTTTTATTTTATTTTTTATTTTTATAGTATACTGTATACTTACTATACTTGGTGAATCTTTAAGAATATGAACATATTACTAAGTTTTGTAGGTCCTAGGAAAGTAAGTAGAAAAGTATTATCATTATTATAATTATACGCGATATTCGGTTTCATCTTGTATTAGGTCAAAACTTATTTTTTATAAATTCACCAAATAAATGATTAACATTATTTTGATCAAAATTTTATTAAAATGCATAAAGATATTAAAATTATATTATTGTATTATATTTTATTAATAAATTAATAAATATATCCAATTATCTAGAATAATATTAGATCAATAATCTTGATTTAATATTATATACACTTTTGTTCAAATTCTTCTGTTTACACTGTTTACAATGATCTTAGTTTTATTAAGAAAAAAAAATAAGTATAGTATTTACTTGTTTTACATTACTAAAATATTATTATAGATATTATAATAATTAATTTAATGGTACTTCGATAAATATTTTTGCTTACCCAATGATAAAGAACGTAAAAGAAAAATGTTTCTGTTTTTAGTTGCTGACTCGAAATGTATTGTTCCGTAGTTTCTGTATTCAACGCGTAGCATTTTTATTTCAAAACAATTTTCTCCCCTTTTTTAGTAGTTCACCGTACGGTTCTCCGACAGATGGCAGTCAATTACTTGTAAAATGTATTTATTTATTTTCATGAATAAGCCTAAGTACCTATAGGCTATAACAAAAATATGTATGTCATATTGTAATATTTAGTATTTAAATAATTACACAGTACCTGCTACTTAGTTTGAATGACATATCTATCATCTATATATTATATTATTATAATATTAATTTTAAAATCAAAGAATTAGCAATAACAGTAACATTTTTATCAACTCAATAGACACAACACATAAGGTAAAACATAAAAATAAATCGTAATGAATAGTAATAAATGAATTGAACATTGAAAAATTAAAATTAAAAATTCCGAAATTAAAGTGTTAAATTTAAATTGTAATAAATAATAAATTGATAGTCGATATATTACACTGGCGCGTGTATGTAGGGTGGCCAGATTTAAAATACAAAAATACGGGTAGTTCATTTTTTTTATTATAAATAAACATTTTTGGATCACAATTTTACAAGTTATAAATATATTTTAGTATTTATTAGTATTAACTATTAATAATTATAAATAAATATGATTTAAATTAAATTTGAAGTTGATGCTTGGTCTGTGGTCATATTCGAATAATCGAATTCGATACATACAACATAGGTACCTACTACATATATAGGTATAAA
>VUJU01005401.1:0-13942 GCA_009835225.1 Aphis craccivora
TAATTGAAAATAATACATTTTATACATAAGTATAACAATTAACAAAACTATAAATTTATATAAATACATTATAATAACAATTTTTTTAAGGCCAAGGGGGGGGGGTTGAACACCCAAAACCCCCCCTGGCTACGCCACTGGTAATTATGATATGTATATTACATTAAATCTGGGCTTTCTTTAACACATTATTGTAGAACAATAGAAAAGTTAATAATTTAAAACCATATTGATTTACGGTTGCCTAGTGTGGTATGGTAGTAATGATTAACTATGAGCTCTATTGGTAAAAAAAAAAAAAAAGTATACAATTTGAGACCTACAGATAACTGCTGAAATCAATACATAGTTTTAAGATTTTCAAATTGGAATAAGATTCTGTTTTAACTATATAAATAAATTTTTACTTACAAGTATAAGTAGAAGAAAAATGTAATAAGATACCATCCAGTAAATATTACAAAATTACGCATATGCTTTTTTAATTGGCCACGATGGTGAATCTCGGTTGGGTCAAATAAACCTGTATTTCCTCTAGGTATAGTGACAAATCTATAAAAATTATTACAGAATAATTGTTTAAAGTTAAAAGTTCTCTTTTATGTTTTTATATGTATCAAATTCTTACTCATAAATGACCCATGCAGCAGCTGGAACATTTACAAGGGACATCCACCAATTATAATCAGTCAAAAATCCTATAACTATTATAGTTTGTGCAACAATTTTTGGTCGCACCCACTGAAAAAAAGTATGTATTACAATAAACACATAACATAAACTAAGAAAATATAATCCTTGAAATTAAAAACGTGTAAGATTATTATAAATAATGTGAAGTATTAATGTTCATATTAATAATAAACAAAGAAAGAAATGTCAAAAACCTTGCAGAATCGTTAACAAATATCATATCTCAAAAACTCATATTATTTGTTATTTTTTAGTCGATAAATTAAATACATTAAAAGAAAAAAAAATTGACATATTAATAAGTTGAAAAATGGCCGGAAATAACCTGCTATGTAACATTTTTTCGGATTTCGTGTTTTTGTGGAATTACTATGAAGGATTCCAGATATATTTTAATAATCAAAAACTTCCCAGAATGATGTTATAGTACAGAATCATCGTGTACAAACTTAGAAACATAATACAAATATACATTGTATACTTTTTTGGTTTTTAGTTGTTACTGAACAATTTACGAATTGCTACATAGCACGTTATTCCCGCTCACCCTTCATGTTGTTAATTATTTGTATAATAAAAATGTTAAACTATAGAAAAAATAAAATATTACAATATTAGTTTAAATATTTAGTAGAATTAGTTGAAATAGGCTCAAAACATCTTCATTCTATAGAATGTAGATAAGATTTTTATCTCATGTGTTCATTATTTATTTAAACATATTTAACTGAATTGCTTAACTTACAAAATTCAGTCTGTTACAACATTCTTGAGCATTTAAATAATCACATTCAAGATCTGACAGTGTTATAATCTTTATAAAATATTATTTGCTAAGGAAAATAATAATGGGATACAAACTATACAACAATACAAATATAATAAAATTAACATAGCTAATTAGTTAATTAATAAGACATTAATAATAACAAAAATTATTTAAATATTTAAATTTAAACTAATTTTTAAGCTTTATGAATCATGTCCTTTATTTTTTCTCTTATATCATATTTAATTAATGATAAACATAAATTAATAAATTGTAGGTACAATAGAAAAATTTTAAATTAAATAAAAAATATTTAATCCAACAATTGTAATGTTAATTGTTAAGTATGCTATAACCAATAGTTTATCTTGCAACTCGGCAACCATTTTTTTTTTAAACTAAAAAATTATTTCTTTCAATACAATACAATTTTGGCACAACTATTTTTTTTTTTTAATTTGAAATCATTGCTGAGTGTCAAGATGAACCAAACAGATAATAAGTCTATTCTATTCTATAACCAATGTACTCATACTGAAAAATTAAAACACTACCTACATGATAAATTATAAACTAATTTTATTTTTTCTGTTTTATTGTGGATTTTTTAAATTATAACTATACATATCACATTTATATATTTAAATTGATAAATATTCATTGTCGATAACAGTTAGTTTTCATTTAAATATGTCAAGTAAATATCTTCATTATAAATTATGCAATTGTATAAATATCTCATTGATGTTTTTTTTTATTTTTCAATATAACCACATAAGTACTGTAAATTTAGATTTTTAGTAGTCACTAAAACTAAACAAACAAAACACATAGGTATTAATAACGAAATGTTTACTGTTTATTAATTAAAAATACTGATAATTTGATTACATTAATAACCAACTTGATTTACAGTTTTTTAATATGACAGATTAATTAAGACTAAGTTTTCAGCTTTAATTTTTAATTTTTTTATTACACTAAAATTAAGGTATTTACCTATTAGTAGATTATTATATATCTTATTATTATGCCATAGACTACAACATACCTTCTTGTAGATACAAAGTTAAATATAAGTAGCATACTTAACGTGTACCTTGTTTAATAACCAACAAACATTAAATTTTACTATACAGAATAGTGAGTTGTCATGTGACGGCTGATAAAAGGATACAGAGTAAACCATGAGGAACAACAAAGCTCCGGTCATGAACATTGAAAACGCATAAATCAAAATTTCCCACATTATAATGTTAGTGTTTTATTTCAAGATGTTCTTTCTCGGTGGTTTGAAATACAATACTTAGCTAGGTAAGTAAAATAATTGCTTAACGAGATTCACAGCATCCCTGAAAATTACACCTCGAACACCCGACGGCTACAAGTTTAACGTGAAATTCAATCAGTATGTAATACGAAAAAGAAAATACAAGTGTTGGTCAAAAAATGTAAAAACAGTAAATAGGTATTAAATGGAAATAGTATTAGAATACAATAATAATAAACAGTAAATTAAAAAAAAACAGTATGTTGATAAATCATTTATCATTGTTTGGTGATAATACAAAACTACAGAATAGATTGGAGTAAAATCACGGTATGTCCCATCAGTAAGTTGTATATATGATCTAAGGTCCCATCCATGTATACATATATTATCTATGAGTGTGATAAGAATGCGTCAAATATAAACATCATTATCGATATTTATAGAAAATTAAAAAAAATTTTAAATTTTTCATGCCTATAAATAGTTTAAAAAGTTTAAAATTTTATAATTACGAAATTTCCACGACCAGGGGCGGCGGGATACCGGGAACTTTTCCGGTGGGCCGCTTTACAAAAATAATTTGTTATTTTTAATATACTTTCACGTTTTTTGAGGGAAGATGATCAAGTCAATTATTAAAAATTGAATGTTACTCTTTTGTTTTTAAAAATAAATTATAAATATATTTATTTTTTTCATATCATAACACGCAAGTGTAAAAATTAAAATTTGTTTACATTTTGTTTTTAAAAATAGATTTTAAGTTTCGAATTGGCTGATAATCCTCCACTACACCCTATCAAGTATCAGCATCACGAACAATTTATTATTTATAAACCACGCCTAGTTTTCGAGAATTTACATTTTACAATATATTAATATACCTACTGTATAGTGCAGGCCGGGTCTCCAACTTTTTCTTTACGGAGGGCCAAATTTGATATGTGCTTTGGCAATTGGCATCGCGGGCCAACATTTTTAAAAATGTATTGTTTTTAGATTAGATAGGTTATGAAATTGAGAAATAAATAAGAATATATCATAGACATAATATATTATGTCCATGGAATATATACGATTTATTTAAAAAATGTATGTTTATTTATATAATTCAAAATTCGTTTTATGTTTCAAAACATTAATTAGCTTGGACTCTAACTACACTATAGTGTATACGTTCAATAATATGATAATTTTGTGAGATTTTTACTTGTTTTTATTTTATTGTTGATTGTTTTAAATTAAAATTGGTTTACTTGAGTTTTGTTTATTTGAGTGATGAGTGTATTGATTTTAAATGATGTATTTTATGTGTGTGTGTGTACAGCGTAACTAGTCGAAATAATGTTTTCAATTTCAAACTTTGGGGGTGGTTTCGATGGAAAAGTGAATATCCTTGGTACATTATAGACGTCAAATGTAAACATTTTCCAACAGTTACACCCTTTTCTTTTGCAATTTTTATTTGTTTTAACTATGTACAATGTAGTTAAGCATGTTGAAAACTATTGTAAAAAATATATAAGAATTTTTTTCTTTTGAAAAATAAATTTGTAATAATATACGTCATTTGATATCTAAATTTGTATTTATGATTTTTAATAATTTAAACTAAAAAACAGTGAAATAGGTAACTAAATTAATTTAGTTTATTGGAATGATTTTGATTATTTATTTAATAATATTCAGTAAATATAATCATACCTATTTAAAACAAACAAATGACACAAAATTAAAAACTATAACTCTAACATCTCATTTTGGAATTTAATATAAATATATAATCTGTAAATAACTAATTAATTACTCAAACTAGTACTCAAAATAATGGAAATGTAAAGATATCATATAAATGTAATACCTATTGAAGGATGTATAAGATAATCACAGTAAACAAAAATAAATGCTAATTAAATTGGTAACTATGTTCATTAATCACGTTTCTTGCTATCTGGTTTAGGATATTTGAATATTAATCCCAGCTGTATCAAGCATAATATGACAACTACTATGTTTTGAACCTAAAAAAGAAAAAAATTAGTATAAATGCATATTAAATAGGATTTTTTTATTTTACCTTGATAAAAATGTTGTCTATTAACAACCCATATATTAACCACAAGAATCCAACAAAAGCTCCAGAAGCAATCATTGGTAAAGGTAGCATTGATGCATCTTTATTTTTAATGATATCATTCTGTAAAATAAATAAACAATAAAAATATTCATGCTTATTGATGATTATTTATTAATTTATAACTAATTAGTAACTTATAAGTAACAGGCAAAAGCTAGTATTCAATAGGTATCATTCAGCCTACAGAGAAGAACTCGTTTTAAGCACGAGAATACGAGATGCATCATTTCTTCTCATCTGTAACACACCAGTGAACGTCTATGTAAAAACAAACACATATTTGTTCCTTCTTTCATAAGCCTGAACATTGAATTGATTATAAATGCTGTATGATGGGGTGGAATGAATAGAATTATTGATTAATATCAGTCCTAAAAAATATTTATTTGATAAAACAATTAAAAATATTATAATCAAAACTTAATTTCAAACTAATTAAATTTGTAATCCATTGTGCAAAAAAGTTATAAAAGAAATAAACATGAAAAATGTTATTTTATATAAATAAATAATAAGACAATGAGTGGTATAGTTAGAGGAGTTAAGGGTTCAACTCCATGGACAAAATAAAAATAGGAGTACCTATAATAAATCAATACGTGTGTACTGTGTACAATAATTAGAAATAATAATAACGTTCACGAAGAGGTATCATTATTTGGTCAATCAAAAATGTATTATTCAATTAGCGTAAAGTCGGTAGTGCATTTACAGTATTACCATACCAGGACGTGTTAATCCGAACCTGAAACTGAGCTGGGGTACTTATGCCCTAATCCATAGATTAAATGTACTAGCCTAATATTTTAAGTTGAATATAGTATACATGACAACAGCATTGTATGGTTCATAATTTAAACATTATACAGGGTGTAACAGATAAAACTGACTTTTAGAATAACTTTTGATCTTGATCTTATTAATATTTTTAAATTTTTTTTTTCTTGTTTATTACTAAAAGACACTTCCACTACACGTACAATAAAAAAAAATTAAATTTGGTTAAATTTTTATTGGAAAAATTCAAAATAGCCAATTTGTACCTATATATAATTAAAAGAAAAATTTTGATGGTGAAAATATTTATCTAAATCAATTAGTTTATTTTTTAGAATTTTTTAAAATATCAATATTTTTTGCATAGATTAATTTGGAACGTTATAACCAGTTCCGTCTTTACCCTATGGACACGTGGGGCACGTGCCCAGGGCCCCCAGCCGAATGAGGGCCTCGAATAATCAAAATTACAATTTTAAATTGTAAGCTGTAACTTAATAATATTTAATACGACCATCTATAAAAAAATAATTCTAAACTCTGTAAAATAGTTTTTAACTAATAATAAATAAACTAACATATTAAATAACTTTTGATGTTTTTATTCAACTTATGTGTAAGCCTACTAAAAGGGCCCCTTAAGCTCCGAATGCCCATGTGCCCCTGCAAGACTTAAGACAGCCCTGGTTATAACTTCTTTCAAAATATTATTTTGAAATGAGTATATTTCTTAAATTATTTATTAATCATATAATTTTTACAATTTTTGTTGTACGTTTAATTAGCATAATTTTTTTTTTTTTTTAGTCAGTTCTATCTGATACACCCTGTATATATAAAAATTATAATTGATATAGGTACAACAATTAATATGCTTTCTACACGAGTATTAAATAGTGTGCTCAAAATCAGTTAGGATTTGGAAGTACGCTACTGGGACAATATATTTTATTGATGTACAAAACGATCAAATAAAAACATTAACTTGATATCAACTAATCTAAACGTAAACCCTGATAAGCTATATTGATATTTGATCATCCTTCCACCTACAATTATTCTAGATCCATGAGGAAATGGAGCACTTAGAAAAATTTACCAAAGAAAATAGAGGAGATCCAATTAGTGTTAACATTAATATGGTGAGAATAACTCCAAAGCGGTATTCAATTAGTTTTTCATCTTCAATTGTTGTGTATCCCCATAATACACCAGTGAACAATGTAGCTTTTGTTAACATTGAAAATAATGGTTTCTAAAAATATCAAAATATAATAGTATTTAAACAAACATTAGATATTTACAAATAATAGTAATTTATTTACCGAATCAGCAGTATAAAAATAAAATACTAAAAAATATATGAAGTTTAATATAAATCCAAAAATGTTAACTGGTATAATATTAGGATCATTCATCAGTAATCCATTTTTGATCATAAGTATGGACCTAAACACATTAAATTTATAATGAAATATATTATAAAAAATAAATTTTAAATATTAATATAATACTTACATAGCCATACCTCCAATAAAAGGTGTAGGATCAACATTTTTGGTGCTTTTATTTTTTATTATATCTCGACATATAAGACTGAAACAGAAAAATATAAATTATTAAATGATAAAAATGTATAGCTAATCAATAAATATTTTTTGGATTATATTATTAAGGTTATAATAGGTTAGCTATTAAAAATAAGATAAGTTCAATAATGACTGGATAAAAAATAATTTAAAAAAAAAAATATTTTTTTTTAAATATAATATATCAATAGTTATGTAACTTCAATAAATTGATATTTAATATGCAGTACAAATAAATTCTAGACTAATATATTTACTAGGTATTATACACTTTATATTAAAGAGTTAATAAAAGTTTTAAATATAATTAATAATAGTTAAAGTTATCTAATATAAAATAATTATGTTAAGGCCATGTATTAGTCAAAAAAATATACGAATGGGCATGCTTTGGAATAAATTTTGAAAATTAGTTAACAATAACACCAATACACTTACAAAGTACAAAAAATTATATTTCATACATACTTTAAAATAAATATTATTTTTTAAATATATATATAATTAATTATTAAAATTCAAATCTATGTGTCACTGTGTAGTGTGTATACTGTATAGTATATTCTATATGTATACTACTATTGACCTATTTACTATTCAATAAATATGTATCATAAATTCATAACCAGGGATTTGATTTACAAGTCTTTTCATATTTATTTTGTTAAAGGGAACTCATCATTATTTTTGTGTATTTTTAATTTTTAAAGTTTTGTGCTAATTTTTATTCTTTTTGAGATATTTTAAAATTTTATTTCGTTTTTAATCACGATCTGTTGTATTTTATAGACAAATAAACGTGTTTTCCAATTATTATCAATCGCATGTTAATAATTTTATTCTTTATTAAATAAAAACATAATAAAAAAAAAAAAAAATGTTATTTCAAATTTTGTAATTTTTATTACATGTTTTATGATATTTAGGGAATTATTATAACACATATTTATATGATTTAAATGTTATAAAATTACATTCTTAATTTTAACTTAAAATTATTATAAACTGTAATGCAGATTAAATATAACTATCTTGTATTCTTTTTTAGCTATTAGTTGACAATTGTAAATAATCTTCAAATATACGTAATAATACTATTAATAAAAATTATGTTTGTCTCTTTAATCAATGTTATATTTTAAAACATGATTAATAGCCCATATGATGTCAAAAAATCAGTATCTGTGTTGTAGCTTAAAGCCATTAGGGTACTCACTTCAATTTTATTATTTAAACTATTGTTATAATATTTATTTAAAATACTTCACTTATTGATTAATTAACTACCTATTAAAACCTTAAAATGATCTCATCTCAATATTTTCAAGAGCCTAGTATTAGTTTTAAAGACAACTATTTTTAGATATATTTAATAATTAAATATTATTAAATTAAAAGTAATAATACAAAATTGATTCTGCTGAATATAAATTTTCTGTAGTAAATTTGTATGACGGAGACAACATAAATTATAGTTTGGTATACCTTTTCTTAAAAAAGAACAAACTACCTATATGAAAATATTTTTAAATGTATTTGATTGGCAGTTAATGTAAATTCTTATAATTTATTCAAGTGTCTATAACTATTTAACCATTGATTAAATATTTAAATACCTATATTAGTAAAAATTATGAATTTTACTTTTATTTATTAGTTTTATATGTTATAGGTATTTTAAACTATATGTAACATATTAGAAATATATAAAAATAAAAATATGAAAAACTTCAAAAAGAAAGACAAAGAAACCATAATAAATTTAACTTAACTAATATGTTAAAACTATCTTGTTACTTAGCTATTAGTAATTTTTTTTATAATATGCACCTAGGTAAAAGTTAACTGCAACTTATTTGGAATTTAAATGTTATATTGATTTATTTAGTTAAAAGAAAATTAAGTATTAGTGAAATTGAAATTAAAAACTAAAATGAAAGCACTTAAAATTATGTT
This sequence comes from Aphis craccivora, assembly GCA_009835225.1. Lineage (NCBI taxonomy): Eukaryota > Metazoa > Arthropoda > Insecta > Hemiptera > Aphididae > Aphis > Aphis craccivora. The sequence goes on from VUJU01005401.1 coordinate 9,195, forward strand.
ATGAACAATCAAGGCTTAAAATTTTGTTAAGTAGGTATCTATTACTCGTGTGATTTTGAGAATTTTTTTTTCAAAAAATAATAATAAAAGTTAAGAGTATAGGTAGGTAACAGGATTTTTAAATGCGTATAAGCCAATTATCAATTTTAAATATTACAAAATACTGAATAATTCTGAATATTTTAAATTAAATTACATAGGTACTTACACAGGAGCAAAGAATGTTCCAATAGTTGCAATTGCAGCACATTTGCCAACAGTGTCTGTGAGACTCATTTCAATCCCAGTTATTTGTAATCTATAAATTATGATTTAATTTTAAAACTTAAATAAAAAAAGTTATGGTTTTAGGTACCTACCAAGAAAGAATTTCAAACAAAATAAACTAGGTAATATCAATTTATTGAAAAGTGAGCCAAACAATTAGACTAATGTAGTTAAATAAACACCATAATATTAGTTCATATATTTATTTATACAGGAACATTGATTACTGAAGTGGCTATAAGCGACCACCGGAGGACCACTTGTGTGGTTGACCTTCGGATGTCGAGGTTTTTTTCATACTCCAACAAAAAATCGCTTAAAATACTACGCAAGGCGCTATTACTGATTGATGATTAAGAGGTGTAATGCATGAGTATTTGAGTAATACTGAACACCAAAGCATATAGAGTGGGATTGTGTTGTTTGTGAATGTGGGAATACAAATTGCTGAACGCCAATATATTTTTTACTTTTTATTGCTGAAGAAATGATAAGTCATTTTTATCGCTTATCTCATACAAGTACACCAACGTAATCGAATAAAATATCTCATTTATTTGAAATTTTGTGTAAATTAAATTTACCCAGGGGCCAAGATCACAAAATTTTATTTTAAAAATGAAAATTCAGTTAACACAAGGGAGTGATCAGGATGGCCATGGGAGGGGTCTATATATTTAAAGGCGCTTAGAGATTCTTTACTTACGATTGATTTCTACTTATCGATATTCATACCGAATATTATAACATTATAATTTATAACTATAGATTAAGAACAACACTTAAAATTTTATTTTAAGGACGTGTGCATTGTGCATACTGCATATATTTACTTGTAAATAGTATTACAATAAATAAACAAAATTTAATACTAAATACATTTTTAGATTCTGAACAGAGTGATGACTGATGAATGTATTGATTTTACAATGATGTGTGTTTTTTTTTGTCTGTGTACAGCATAACTAGTCGAAATGAGGCTTCGATTTCAAACTTCTAAAGGTGGTTTCCGATGGCAAAGTGAATATTCTTGGTGCATTATAGAGGTCAAAAGTAAACATTTTCATTTTCAACAGTTTTCCAAATACCTAATCAAGAAAAACAAAAAAAAATTTTCGGAAAAACAGGAATTTTTACGCAAAACCAGTTTTTTACCAAATCGATTTTTTTATATGCTTGTAATTTAAAAAACTAATCACTATAAATACTTGAAATTTTCGTCAAATGTTTATATTAGTGTTATCTATATACAGTTAAAATATTTTGACTTTTTTTAAGTTATTTATAGACAACTACAATTTTTGATTTTTCTGAGAATTTTCTTTTGAAGTGTGGATGTGGACACCGCTTTACTATAGGTACGTTATGATAATTATTACGTGTCAACATTTTTTAAATACCTTTAAATATACTTATTAATAAATATCTTGCCTGTCTCTTTAATATTTTTAAACTGCTATTATAACTTATAAATTATAAGTAATTTTGTAGGTGCTCATACGAGTCATACGTCATACATAATGACTCATATGAATAACATATTTTCATTTTTGAGAATCTCTTTAGAATTTAATTAAAACTACACTTTTTGATTTTGTTTAATATTAAAATAAAAAAACTTACTAGATGTATCATTTTCACAAATTAAATTTAAATTTTCTTATTTGATGCTATATAACAATATTCTCTTGCTCGTCTTTACTTACGCTTAGTTACACTTAATGAAAAGTAAAATCTTTTTTTTCAGCATCAGTCATAATTTTTGCACTTCAAACAAAAATTTACTATCTAGTATCTACAATTATATTTGCTCTGTCTTACTAATGTACAATATAGCAAATTTTCGTTCAGCGGAATCAAATTTATACTGTTATTTTTAATATAAGTGTCAATTTACTCAATTTTATATCTATTATTAAACTTAAATTATAAGTAATAATACCTATTATCTAAGGCATCTCATAAGCTTTTATTGATATTTTGATTTTTAAATGAATTAGTAAGCCTATGATTTATAAAATACCCTAGATATTACCTTCAAGTTTGAAAATATGTAAATGGACTTGAATGCAGGGCCTGATTTAGGCATTTCGTGGCCTTAAGCCCCTTGTCAACAGTAGCATATATAGCCCCCTCCACAAATAAGTAAACAAAACAAATATATAGTTATAATTTACTTATATATTTTAACAAACACAGTTTTATTATACTTTTTTTTATCTCTACAGACTATAGATTTCTTGTACCTACATATAATATACAAAATTAAACTTTTTTTTTTTATTAACTGTAAAAACTATATTATTATACTTATAATAGAAATAAGCTATTTTATAATATTACTTTTCTTGCTTTTTTTAAAGCAGTCATTTATTATGTCATCAAAGTTTAAAGAAGATGTAGACATCTTATGTATACAATCTTATAAGATCACTTTCTATTGATGGTAAACCTAAATTATCAAATCTTTCTTGAGTTAGTTGTTAGTGTTGATCTTAATCTTGTTTTAATCCTCTTCAGTACAAAAAAAAATTTAAAGTAGTATTCTAAAAAAAAAAAATATGAGGTTCATAAAAATCCGAGGCCCCCTAATAACGGAGGCCATAGGCAATTGCCTATCTTGCCTATAATGGTAAATATGGCCCTGCTTGAATGTTAATTTATTAAAATTGACATAGCTCTTATTCAGTGAAATTTGAATTTAGAATTATAATTTATACATCAAAATTGCTTAGAAAAAAAATAGAACTATCCGAATAAATTGTTCAAAATAAGTATTGCTATTAAAAAAAAAAAGTTTTTACTGAGCAGATCAAAATTTCAAAAATCTTTAAAATGTATAGAAAAATGTGTATTTATATACCATCAATTTGTAAAAAAAAATGTGAACACACTGTATATACCCATTTTTTTTTTATATAAAAACCTACCTGGCCTTTACTTTGGTTAATCGCTCATATATAGGTATATGAGCGGTTAACCAAAGTAAAAAACCTTTGTAGTAGAAAACCGGTTTCAAAAACCGTGATTAAAAACCTAAAACCGAAACCAAAATTTTTTTGGTATAAGGTACGTGTACATCACTGTACAATTTTATTATGTATATTATGGTAATTTATTTTTGTAAATTAAATTAAGCTTAGGTAACAAATTTTAAATCCTTTTAAAATACCTATTATACAGCCTGAAGTATAAAACTTAATAAAAAAAAAAAAAATAACGGGCAAGTGGGTACCGCTCTGTTGTACATTAGGAGCCGTGTGGATCACTATTATATATTATATAGGAGTGTTAACTATGAATCCAATGATAGTTATCATTGTATACGAAAAACGATTCTGAACGAAGATGATTTGTCAGCCTAGGATATAATTTAAAGTGGTTGGTAAAAAGATGGTTTATGTTTTAATGGCCTATATACACCAGAATTTAAGTTCTTTTATAATTATTGTAAGCTTAACTTATGAAAAACCTTGTATTAAATTTTCAACTTTTAGCTACTTATACAAAAATTTTTATGAATCATACCTACAAAATAATTTGCAAATATTTAGAAATTTGACAAATTTTTGTCAATATTTGAACTTCAAACGCTTATAAAAAAATTGTGACTAACGATTTTTAATTTTTTTTAACTACAATAAGAACAACTCATATAGGAACCTTGTATTGTATTAAATTTTCAAGTGTTTTTGGTCATCCAAAATTTTTTTATTGACCCTTAAAAAAAAATTCTCATAAAAATCGAAAATTTCTATGGTCTATAAATAACTCAAAAAAATTTTAATGTATATAGATAACACTGACATAAACATTTGGTGAAAATTTCAAGTACCTATTTACAGTGATTAGTTTTTGAATTACAACCATATAAAAAAATCGATTTGGTCGAAAACTGGTTTTGCGTAAAAATTTCCGTTTTTCCGTCATTTATTTTTTTTTGTTTTTCTCGATTTGTTTGAAAACTGTTGGAAAATGTTTACTTTTGAGTTTTGACCTCTATAATGTACCAATGAAATTTACTTTTATATCGGAAACCACTCCCAAAGTTTGAAATTGGAGCATTATTTCGACTAGTTATGTACACAAACGCGAAAAAAAAACATACATCATTGTAAAATCAATACATTCATCATTCATCACTTCGTTCAGAATCTAAAAAACACACATCATTGTAAAATCAATACATTCATCACTTCGTTCAGAATCTAAAAAACACACATCATTGTAAAATCAATACATTCATCACTTCGTTTAGAATCTAAAAATTATATATAAAATAAAAAACTGCAAATGGGCAATTTATATTTTGTATATAAGTAGGTATATTACATTCAATTTAAATTATACAACTAAATGGCCCTTATAGATATGTAAATAATATATATTTTTTTACAAAAATAATCTTACTTTGAAAAAATTTATTTTAACTTTATTTGTTTTATGAAATAAATTATAGACATGTTTTAGCAAGTATGTAC
>VUJU01005402.1:0-13941 GCA_009835225.1 Aphis craccivora
CTTTATGAATAAGTTTCGCTGGTTTTTCACAAATATCATCAACAGCTTTTCTTTTTAATTTATTATTAAGCTTTTGACGATTTAAATTAGTTTCTTCAGTTCTATCACGGCTGTGGTTTAAATTTTCAAAGAAAATTTCTTTATTTTTTCCTAATGTAAAAATTATTTTAAGTATTTATATGCCTTATTATAAAAACTTAATTAGGTATTAATAATTTAGTTATCTTACCAATTTTTATATATGCTTTACATTGTTTTTGAATACACTTCCAGCGTTCAATATTATTATTCAATTCTTTATGAAAACAGAATTTAAATTCATTTTTAATAATTAACATTTGATCTTTTTCACTGTACCATATTCACTGTAGTATCCATATTTAATAGATATATTAAATGACACGTAAACGCACAAATAACGACTGAAAAGTTTATTTAGTTTCGTTAACTGAAATCTTATTACATATTATCTTCATTTCTATGTGATATGATTATTGTTAAATTCAATTATTTAGTGCGATAACTGAAAATAATATTATCTTTATTTCTATATAATAGGATATTGTTAAATTCAATTATTTAGTGCGATAACTGAAATATCATCTGTATTTCTAAAAGACTTGTTACAAGACAGAAATAGTATATTATCCATTAAGAAAAACCTGGGACGGAATTAGTATGTTCATTAAAAAAACCTGGGACGGAACTAGTATACCTTAAAATTCAATTTTTATATATGGGACGGAACTCGGATGCAGCCCTTACTGGCTAAGGTAATAGTTAACCTATTGTTTAGGTTTGAAATTGGGAATATATAAGTTTCTGCTACAGTTTAAAGTGATAATAATTTTGATTTTAATTAATATTAAAATATATTCTAATTAATTATTATAATAATACAATACAATTATTATTATGTAACCTTTATTAGATACCTATTCAAGTTTATTTTCTAATAATTATAAATCAAAATGTTGTACATTGAATATTGATGTATTTAAATTTAAGTACTTACTTATACTTTCTATGTCATATATCGATACTATACTATAATTGTTTGTAAAAATTTAGTTAATAATAATATTTTAGCTTATCAATCTTTGTTGATTTTTTTAACTTTTGTTATTTCTTTTTTTCTTTCTGTGTACAATTTATTTGCATCTGTTTTTATATTTCTGAATTTGTAAAAAAGGGACAGAGAAAATATAAATGTATTCTGGAAAGTAAAAACTGAATACGTTAATATAAGATAAAAAAAAAATAAAATAATTAGTATTAGAATTATTTTTTTTATGAATTTTGTTTTATAAGAATTTAGTAAACATAGAAAAGTATGTGGTACTATAAAATACACACATTGAACATTTTGGTACCCTTAAAAATGTCGTATTCGGTGAATTGCGTTTGGGGAAATAAATATTAATAATAAGTAATAACTAATAAGCTAGGTGAATTGCATCCCAGTTATATTTCCCAGGTTAGTAAATTGCGTTCCGGTTGTATTTCATTGCTTAGTGAAATGCATCTTCAGTTAAAAATATTACTATATTTTTGAAAGACTATATGGCTAACCTCCTTGTAGTGTCTTTTGGGTAATGCTAATAAGTAATATCAAATCAGCGATAGGTGTATAGGGACGAAATGCATCTGGTAATAGAATATAATTGGGACGCAACCTATTTTTAACCAAATGGGGTAAATTTACCTAACACTAAAAATATAAAGCAATTTATTGCCATTTATTCATCACGACACTGACTTCTTATATCGTACTTATAAAATGGTATTCATTATAATTTGAAATATTAAGCGCTACAGCGCTAGCCGCTAAGACTTTATTTAAATTGAGTTTTTGACAGATTTCGTAATCAGAGTTATGTTTATAATTTCTAATACATTTAGAAACGCAATATTCAATTTACTTCATGACAAATTAATACTTTTACGGTGTTGACTATATTTAAGCTTCCTAAAACCTCAATAACGTTTTTAGGACGTTAATTGCTCGTCCTGGATTATCGAGTCGAGCGTTTGACACTTTTACAAATCTTTAACGATTACACGAGTCGACCTTTAGCCCGCAGAGTTTTTAATCACATCTTATATTTGCCATTTGTATAGTGATTAAACTTGACGTAGAATGTTTTTCACTGTGATTGTAGTATAAAATGTATAATATACCAATAAGTTATATAGACATATAGTTAATATTATACGTTGATAGTTTTGGAAACAATGTTTTGTCATAAATATATAGGTGTGGGTATAGGTAGGTACACTCTTGTAATTCATTTAATATATTTAAATATTTTCAAGTATTTATGATACATTGATATAAATTAACTAGTACCTAACACAATATTATATTTAAACTATTATAATATGGTTTGTTATTATTAGGTACGTGTTAATGGAAAAGCTTTATAAAGTTTTGTTGATACATTAGTTTAATAACTATAACCAACATGAGATCGTGTAGGTTCAAATTGTTTTCAGATATCATATGTGTGCATTTTCTAATTGTATTCCCTATGGGGATATGAGGGCTTGTATAATTTATTGTATATTATATTATCATTTATCATATGTTTTAAATAATTAAGTTACTACCTATCACTTGTCACTGGTTGGCTTGATTATTTACTAAAGATTTACAGCTGGAGACACAATGCTTTTCATATTTCATACATAAAAACATTTATATTGAACAAGTTATCATTAAATACCTATTTATTAATAAGTAAATACTAAGTAGTTAAACTATAGGCATATTATATTGATATATTGTCTAAAGAAAGGTCAGACATATCTAAATGAATTGAAAATTTGAAAATTAAATTAAATTACTTTTAACTTGAGTTAGATAGTAACATAAGGCTATTAACTAAAACAGTTAATATTTAATATGTTCCATGGTATGCAGTTACTTATCAATTAATTAATTGTACGTGTATACCTACCTATAGCACTTTCTATTATTTGTCTGTTAAAATTATTCTTAGATATACGATATGAATATATGTATTAATTTTAAAATATATATTTGTTTTACGTGTATATTTTTGTGAATTATACTTATTGAACTTGATTGAAAATGTAATACTGATTATAACTAAGTTACCTATGTAATCGGTTTATAAAAATAAGCAAAGCAACATTTGACTTTAAACAGTTTAAACTTAACTTACCTACATATTTCTGTATTAATCAACTTAAAGAGATAAAAAATATAGTTAACTTCTCCAAGCTTAGTGGTATTAAGAGTAAATTAAACAATGGACAATTTTTCAATAATATTTTAATAAACAAAATATGTTTATGACTTTTTGTACTTTTAGCCTATAACATAATATGTATAAGGTTATATTGACATCAAAATCACTTAGCCATAATATTGTAGTATTTTCTCAATCAAATACTATAGGTTAATTACACAAACGACATGTATTTTTATTTAAGAGAAAAAGAACGCTTGCAACATAGTCATTGAGAATTGCGACCTATCACATTTATAAATGTTTACATTTTTAGATGACACTAAATTAAATTAAAATTATCAATGACAAATTTATAAAAAGTATTATTATGTTTAAGTACACAAAATGTTGTATATAATTTATTGTTTTTAACTTATAAAATTATATTTTATTTTATTTTTATCACATTCATAAATTGTATATTTCTTCGGTGGTTATCTTAATTTTGAAAGCAAAATATTTAATATTGTTTTAATGTGCATGCTCATGCAAGTATGAAACTAATATATTTAGGTATGTCGTATGTATATATATATATATATATACATATATATTTAATATTTATATGTACATTACATGATACATTAGTTTAATATTTATGTACCTATCAATTATTTTGAGAAAAATATTATTTAGTTTTGGTAGATATTATATTATGAAATATAAAATTAAGGGTTGGGATTTAAAAGAAAAGTTATTAGTACCTATAGCTAAATAATATAATGACGATGAGAAATAATTAATGGATTATTTTTATTTCTTAGTATTATGTAAATAATAGTATTTGTGATCAATGTAATATATATATATATATATGGTTTTTTTCAATTTTGAACCGATGACGCCATGTGAACTGCTTTCGCATTGCTTCCGTGGCACAGTATCTATGTATCTATATTATCTAGATATTATCTTATTATTTATAGAGGTTGGAGAACGAAGTTTGATCGATCTTTATTAGGTGTAATAAACAATTCATATCAGTGTTTAAGATTATAATCGTAAAACGACGAAAGATTGAAGAAAGATTCGTATAATTTGGTCGAAATAACTGACCATCATTTGCAACTTCAAGCATAAACCTATTAAAAAACAGTCCGTTTTTAAGGAGTTCAGTATAGGCTATGTATAGGCATTTCTGTTATTGTTGCAATAATTGCTTACTAATAGAAATATAATATCTCGAATTTAAAAATGAAAAATTAAGATCTATGTGTATGAATGTATTATGAATAAATTATTTCAGTATTCTTTTTTTTATTAAATTGCTGATTACTTACATCCTATAACAAAAATTCTAAATTAACATACAATTTTAAATTATACCTATATTATATATGTTTTAGAGGAGTATTAGCATTGATTATAAATACTATAGTATTTATAATCAATGGTATTAGGTATGTTATTGTTAAATATTTTGCTTAGGGTTTAAAATATGATTGTAGCGCCACTGCAGATTACCAAATGTATGCTATTACACACTTCTTCACACACATTTACACGTCCATAGAAGCCACGAAGGCACGATAAGAAGTAGGTTAGGTTAGGGAGAAATAGTTGCACGTGAAAAGAAATTGAAATAAAAAAATTAATTTTAGTTTATCTTCAATAAGTTTTTCTCACACAAAACTTATTTTTTGAATAATAAATGTAGTGGCTTCGATTTTTGTTCAAAATTTTCAATTCCATTTTCGATATATTTGTTATTTCCTCAAATTATTGATTATTATTTATATAACTTATTCTTTAAACAGTCGTCAGTCATCAAGTTATCAGCATTTAGCTAAGACAGAAAATTATCTTGATATAATGTTATAAACCTAGTGCGTTATAACCCGGTTTTGTACGATTGAGAACGTCTTACCTTTTTAGTAACAGTATTGAGAACGGTTGTCGGGAGATCAAAGAAACAATATTTTTCAACTTATAATCAAACGACTGAGATTTTTTGAGTGACATGAAATACCATAAAAAAAAAAAAAAATTGTCAATAACTTTTGAGTTTATTTTGATTTAGATTGTAGGTGTATATTTTTCGTTTTTACAATTCTTAAAAAAAACATCGTGTAATTTATTTTTATTAACAATTTATTGATTAAATTGTTTTATGCTACTAAAATGTACGAACGTTTTAAAGTTGTTTTGTTTAACCTAGTTGTAGGTACACAATGTGAAAACAGGTGCTTTGAATCACAAAACGATTTTTCGCATTAGAACTTTAAATTTATTTACAACAATATTGTGTTCATATAAAAGACGGCCGATTACGCTCATTACGCCGGTTACGTATGTACTAAACTACTAAATAATATTTGAACTCGTGCGATATGATCGCCGAAAAGAGCCTCTATCTTATCTCTTACGAGTTACGATCGATACGACGATACGTACCGAACATATCGGCCACCTTGAAATAATAAGTTTCAAATAACATAATAAATGACGAACAAAAATAATAATTAATAAAAATACATAATACAATAGTATAATTAATACAATAATACCTAATTAATGAACATTAAAGTTATGCAATGAAATATAAATGCATTATTATAAAAATTGTAAATCAATAATAATATAATAATTAATAATACATATTAATACACATTTAAATTTTAGCTGATAATATTTTAATCTCTTGTCGATTGATTGTCATCAAAAGGTAATGAGCATAAATTACGTACAACGTGTTGAAACTTTCCATGACTGGTTTTAACAGTGGCTACGCGTACCTGGTTATCCGCGCCGACGTGGATTTCGATTACCCGTCCAATAGACCATTGTAGTGGCGGAAGATTGTCGTCGCGAATGAGGACCACTGTTTCCACTTGGATACTGGAACCTTGAGATTTGGACCACTTATTACGCGCTTGTAATTGCGATAGATAATCCCTACTCCATCGAGACCAAAGGTGTTGTGATAGTTAAGTGACCCTCCTCCATCTCGATAGCCTATTTGGAGGTGTAGTGGTTTCATCCCTATCAGGTAGTGCGCATAGAGAGTTGCCAATTAGGAAGTGTCCGGGCGTTAAAACGGACATATCAGAGGGATCGATGGAAAGAGGTGTTAAAAAAGGACGAGAGTTCAATATCGCCTCAATCCGTACAAAAATCGTATTCAATTCTTCAAATGTGAGCGATGTGTTGCCTAATGTTTTGTTTAAATGTGTCTTAAACTATTTAACCACCGCCTCCCACAAACCACCAAAATGCGGTGAGCGGGGCGGAATAAAGTGCCATTGAATACCACATTTTGTTGTTACGTCGATGACTTGGTGTTGTTGCTCTTGGATAAAAGTAGCGCCTTTAATTCTTGCAGTTGGCGATTCGCGCCAACAAAATTAGTGGCATTGTCTGAATAAATGTCGGTACATAACCCACGCCGATCGCAAAATCTTTGTAGAGTGTTTAAAAAAAATTGCGTAGTTAAATCGCCGACTACTTCTACGTGAACCGCTTTGGTTGCCAAACACACCCAAATACAAGCATACGCTTTGTTGGTAGGCGCATTTCGACGCAGACTAGCTTTAATATAAAATGGTCCGGCAAAATTTACTCCGACCTTTGAAAATGCTCTAGACGGTTCGACGCGAACTTTCGGCAAGTCGTCCATAATAGGTTGTACGACAGGACGGTATCGGTGGCGAACCCAGGATTTTAATACTGTGGGTTTGCCTCAATTACGAGAGGCAACTGTGTAGAATCAAATGTATTGTGCGCTCGCGATTTGCCTTATTTATAATACAATTTAAAATTTAAAACCTAACTTACAAACTCTGGTATTATTAGTTTATTAATTAGTTTTTAATTTTTAGTACTTTTTTACTTTTTTACCTGTTTTTTGAATCAAAATCGGTCTTATTTTATGAAATTATATTTTACCAAAACATGGTTTTATTTTTGTCAATCAAATTATCAAGTAAATTGTAAATGTATAGATTAAGTAAACAGGCCAATTGCGCTGATACAATGCCGTACAATTACAGCGATAATATTATATCTATAGATTATATGTATAATATTAATATACTATTATGATGATTTCGAATTAGGTATTTGGTTCTAATTTTTGTTATATGCTTATTTTGCTGGGACTATTTTGTCGATTTCTACTGTAAGATTTCTTTTTTTTTTGCATGTTTTTAGTGCATATTTAGCAATATTTAAGGTCATATTATAGCGCATATTTATGCAATTTTAACTTTTAAGTGCTATAGAAATACAATTCCAACCTTGATAATAATTAGTAGTAATAACTATTAAGAAAATAGTCTAATTAAGATTAACAATTTAATGAATAAAATATATAATATATTATTTATTTATTTTGATGTGAATTGAATATATTTTTATATTTTAGTAGTTCCCTAGGTAAGTTTAAAGTACCTCATAATATTCTCATCTAATTATCATGCTATAAAAAAAGTAATATTTAAATTTTATAGGTATACATTTTAAAGGTAGTAGGTAACTACTTAGATTTGTTTATGAAAATTTTAGGACAACATTTAATTATACTTTAGGCTAAGTTTTTAAATTATTAGTTTGATATTTATAAACAGAAAACCACATAGATCGAAATAAAATTTGAAAATATATATTTATTATAATTTTTTTAATAAATAGGTTAGGTACCTAATATTCTAATGTACTTTTATTTTAATTATTTTAAATTTGTATCAATAACTAAATAATTCTGTTTTTGAAATTAAAATACATACCAAGAGTTGGTAAAGTGGGTGGATTATCCTCTTCACTACAACTATATCAAAAGATGGTTCTTGATTGATATTAGGTTTTAGAAATGATAGAATACTTTTATTTCATTTAACTGCCTTTTCTTTTTCTTTAATTATTCACCTTGCTCCACCAGATAATCTAACTTTTTTATTAGGGGCTTCCATAATTAGAAAATATTAGACAAAAACACAAGTACACAACACAGTACGACGCTTTTATATATACGAATTTTATATATACATCTATATTTATAATACTCTATACATATTTTATACATTTAGTTAGAAATTAATAATGGCGAACACTACATACGCCGATTCGAAATCGCGAGCTGTACGCTATGTTATCAAATTAAAATCGTTTCTTCAGGCGTCCATAGACTTCAATAATGATCGAACAAACTCTGCGAAGCGAGCTAAAATTGGTAAAATGTTGATGGAACTTTCGCATCTCCGAAATATCGTGGAGGATGACATTGAACGTATGTTATCAGCTTTCAACTATGCGACAGCTCCTGCTGAGATAACTGACCATACTGAAAGTCAAAAACTTGACGAGTCCTTCGACCATTATTATTATGAACTGGTTGCATACGCTGATGTGCACAAATTCTCGTTGTCACCTCCCCTGGATGTGGCGTCCAGTTCATTTTCAAGTCAACCTAACGTTCATAATCTGTCGGCGTTTCAATTTCCAAAACGCAAATTTCCCATTTTTTCTGGCGTTTTGACTGAATGGCAAGATTTTGAGAGTCTGTCTCTCACGGCAATAAATTATAATAGTACTTGGAAAATTCTAATTGACCGATATGGGAACAAACGGGACTTAGCTCGCATCCACCTTGACGCTCTATTGGCCAACCAAAGTGTTAAGTCAAACGACGCTGCGTCTATAAAAACCCAAATAAATACACTTCTGGAACACACGGTAGTCTTAGACAATCTTGGTTATGTAACTCGACAGTGGAGTCCTCTGCTAGTACACATCGCCGAAAAACATTTAAACTACGACTTGGGTACTCGATAGGAGTTGGTCGTTGGTGATAATTACTCTCCTCAACTTGTTGATTTTTTGCGTAGCCATTTATGGTCTGCAGAGATTTATTCATGCTCCTCCTCATTAGACGAACCTGATACCGGTCCAAAAGTTCAAAAGCAACATAAATATCCTATGTCAAAATTTCGTTCGTCAGTGACGTCGACAGTCCTGTCTGCCACGACTACTAGCTCAACCGCGAAATCATGTCTATTATGTAATGCTTCTCACTCTATTAGACAGTGTTAACTATTTACAGAGAAGGCACCAAACAAGCGGTTTCTCCTTGCTAAAACGCATCGACTCTGTATCAACTGCCTTGCATCAGGTCACTCTGTAATGTCATGTCCATCAAAATATAAATGTCAGTTATGTAAAAAAAGTCATCATTCTCTGTTACATTTTGACGCAAATACTGCTTCATCACGTCTTATAGGGTCCATGGCATCAAACAGTGGTGGTGCTACGTCATCAGATTCTGGTCCCTCCAGCAATGTCCCAAATGCTCTGTCATGTCTTGTGCGAGAGCCGCTTCAAAAGGTTGTGTTGCTGTCTACAGCCCTTGTCGAAGTATATGCTGCTAACGGACGACGCCATGTCGTGAGAGCACTGTTGGATTGTGGTTCTCAAGCAAGTTTAACCTAACTGAGAAAGCATGTTGTGCTTTAATGCTCCGTCAATATCATTCACCTGTTAGTGTAGCTACGTTCGCTAATACAGCGTCTACGTTTGTCCGTGGGAAATGTAATATCAATATTGTCCCTTGTGGTCAACAGTCACCATCATTCTCTGTTGACGTATCAATCATTCCACAGATCACTGGGCCAACTCCTCAATCGCCGATATTAGCTGGAAAATGGACTCATATCGAAAATTTACCCTTGGCAGATCCATCATATAACATTCCAGGTGCAATAGATCTATTATTGGGAGCTGACTTGTTACCTTCGATTTATCTGGATGGTATGCAACGTGGTCAAGTTGGTGAACCCTCGCCATGAATACTGTATTTGGCTGAGTTCTCTTGGGACCGATGGACCCCAGTGACCGTTCGTCCATTACTACATTGTGCCTCACTGTCACCGATCCTCTTGACACAATATTGAAAAAATTCTGGGAGTTTACAGAACTGCCTATCACCCGTCACCTTAGCCTCGAAGACATTGCCGCAGAACAACTATATCAGTCAACTACAACCAGACTAAGCTCAGACCGATTTGTTGTCTCGCTTCCTTTTCGAAAATCATTACCACTGATTGGTGATTCGAAGACGTTGGCTCTTCAGCGGTTCAGGGCCCTTGAGTATCGATTAAACCGTAATAAAGAACTACAGATTTAGTACGCTGATTTTATGCGCGATTACTTGACAGCTGGTCACATGGAATTAATTCCACCCGCAGACCTAGGAAATCCATACCATTATTACATTCCGCATAATTGTGTTATCAACTCAGACAGTCTTAGTACAAAGCTTCGGATGGTCTTCAACCCGTCTGCCAAGACTTCAGCCGGTATATCACTAAATGAAAGTATGCACACAGGCCTCAAACTTCAACAAGACATACAACTTGTTCTACTTCGGGCTCGTCTTTGGAAATACTTTTTTTATGGCTGATATGAAACAAATGTACCGCCAGAATTTTGTTAGACCAGCAGAAGAGACTACTTGCGGATCTTATGGAGATTTTCGTCTTCCTCTCCAATTAATGAATACCGTCTACTTAAAGATACGTACGCGCGGAACATCTGCTGCACCCTTCCAAGCGCTCCGCACCATCCGTGAATTGGCTACTGTCAACGGCGGTAACTGGCCAATAGCCGCATCGGTACTGTTGCATGACACCTTTGTTGATGACATTCTGACCGGTGCCAACTCAATAGAAGCTGTTCTTGAATGTCAATCTCAGCTAATAAATTTGTGTGCGATGGAACAATTTCACCTGCGAAAATGGGCCAGTAATACTAACCAACTTCTGGAGACTGTTGCCAAAGAGGATCGTGCCATGTCTCCATCCGTTCTCCTTGCCAGTAGTGAACATTCAGATCTCAAAGTCCTTGGTCTAAAGTGGGATCCAGTCGCTGATACGTTCTCGTTTAAAGTACACCCGTCGAAAGATAACTCAACAAAACGTACAGTGCTGTCAGATATCGCTAGAGTGTTTAACCCTCTAGGTTTACTGTCTCCTACTACCTTCTGGACAAAATACCTAATGCAACGCCTATGGACGTCAAGCGTGTCGTGGGACGATTCACTAACAGCTGACATCGAACCATCCTGGTCACGCTATCAGTCTGAGTTATATTTGATTGAATATATTCTTATACCTCGCCTCACCTACGATCATATGATTTCGCTGCAACTCCACGCGTTTTCTGATAGCTCCGAGAAGGGGTACGCTGCAGCTATTTACCATCGAGTTAAAACTTCAACGGAAATCCACTGCCAGCTCATAACAGGCAAGTCAAAGGTGGCCCCTCTCAAGAAAACCACGATCCCTCGGCTTAAGTTATGTGGAGTTGTATATGCTGTCAAGCTGTTAAACTTGGTCAAAATCACTTACACTGACCGCTTGAAAATTGATGCAACGTATGCGTGGACCGATTCTACAACTGCTTTAGCATGGATTCAATCATCACCTCATCGTTGGGCCACCTTCGTAGCTAATCGTAGTAGTCAAATCAATATCAATTTGGCATTACATCCCCTTTCAAGAAAACCCAGCCAGGGAACTCGTTAACCATCCTTTGTGGTGGACCGGCCCAGCCTTTTTAAAGGAGTCTCCTGAAAAATGGCCAACGCTTTCACAGCATCAAGTTAAACCCTATGAAATTTTGACTCATTCCGAAGCTAAGAAAGCCTATCCTCCTCGTTCGTGTGGAAGTATCACTTGTAAAGTTGCTGAATCGATTTTCTTCGTTGGAAAAAATTCACCGGATTGTCTCATACATTTTCCGATTTGCTGGTGGTCGTCCAAAAACTGCCACAACCACAATTGTTAGTGCGGACGAATTTGTACGTGCGCTTCAAGGGCTTATTCGTGGTGTACAACAAGAAGTATTTACCGATGACTTAACACGTCTGAAGAAGGGCGATCGCTGTTCAAAAACCATCCGTCATTTAGATCCATTTATTGATGAGACGGGGCTTCTCAGAGTGGGTGGTCGAATGGATCATGCTGAAATACCATACACCCATAAACATCCAATTTTGTTACCAGGCCGACATAGACTGACGGACTTACTTATTGACCATCATCATATTCGATTGAAGCATCCTAGCGCCCATTCATTACAACCGATTTTGCAAAGAGAGTTTAGGATATTATCAGCTAGGAAGGCAATTCGCTTGCAGCTACGTCAATGTATTCCTTGCTTTCGCATACGACCCCGGAGTGTGGTCCCGAAAATGGCAAGTCTTCCATACTATCGTGTCCAACAGATAAAACCATTTGCCAGCACTGGAGTCGATTATGCTGGTCCCATTATTTTGAAGTGAGGACGTCGCTGTGCTCCTACTTTGGCATACATCTGTTTGTTTGTATGTACTACAACTAAGGATTACCATTTAGAGTTGAGTTCCACGTTGTCAACTGAGACATTCTTGTTAGCTTTTACTCGCTTTTCGTCTCGTCGTGGTCCAATAAAAGACATGCATAGCGACAACGGCACCAATTTTTTTGTAGCCTCCAAACTACTCACGCCGTTAAAATAATTCATTCATTCGTCGACCTATCAAGACCGTGTTCATAGTTATTTAAGCGCCAAGCAAATTCGTTGGCATTTTAACCCACCCTCATTTCCACATTTCGGTGGTTTGTGGGAGGCTGGGGTAAAATCGACAAAGTCATTGATTCTTCGATCAATAGGCAATCAACGTTTGTCAGGAGAGGAGCTCACAACATTGCTTACCCAAATTGAAGCCACATTGAATTCACGCCCTCTCTGTGCCTTGAGTAACGACCCTACTGATTTGGATGCGCTTACGCCTGGTCATTTCCTTACTCCGGAACCGTCAACGTCTCTTCCGGATCCAAACTTGGACTCCATCCCATTTTCAAAATTACACAGATGACGTTTGGTCACGGATCTTCATCGTCATTTTTGGACACGTTGGAAAAATGAATACCTCTCCAGCCTTCAAGCCCGTTCAAAATGGTTCGGTGGTGGCGAACCACTGTATGTTGGTGATCTGGTCCTCATCAAAGAAGCCACACATCCACTTCATTGGAAACTTGGAAGGATACGCACAGTACATCCAGGAATTGATGGACACACACAAGTTGTCGAAGTTACTACACTTTCTGGTACCTTAACACGTCCAGCCGTCAAATTATGTCCATTACTTACTTCTTGAAGGAGTTCCTTCAAAGTGGGCGGTGATGTAAGCGCTGCCACAAAGTGATAACCGATCGCTGTTACCTATTCGCCGCGCGACGGCACCTTTTTTATCTCTTCTCCCGTCTTCCCCTCACTCTACTCCGTCCTTTATGTTTTTCATTGTTTATGTTTAATTATTATAATATTATTCTACTATCTATGTATATTTATTTATTCTCCTTGTGTTATAATATTTATTGTTTTGTATTGAGTAATTATTGGTCGCAGTGGCGGCTCGTGGGTCTCGTAAGTGGTGAGGCTAAGGCAGACATTTAGTAAAATAAATGTAACATACAGTATACATTTTTACAAAGTATTAGAATCTGTATAGGTATTTCGAATAATCAAATTATTATTAATGTTCTAACAGTGGTAAAAGTTTAGCTAAGAAAGATTCACCATCAAAATTAATTCATACAGTGTAGGCTTATAAAGTAACAGAAAATATTGAAAAAAAAAAGTTTCAATTAATGACATAACCACATCGTTGAACGGGAACATATTCAATGTTTCGATATGGCCTTCAATT
>VUJU01005403.1:0-13940 GCA_009835225.1 Aphis craccivora
CATATTATGTACAGTGATTTAACTCCACAACTATTTTTTATGAAAAAAGTATAAATAAATAACGAGTACTGAGAATAATAGGTTTATTGTATAAATAATATAATATACGGAGGGTAAACCACTATCCAATAAAAATTTTTGTACACCAGATTGTAGATTTCCTATGATTTCCACTGATTTCCCAACATTTCCTATGATTTCCAAAGATTGCCAATGATTTCCAAACATTTTATGTATGTTTATGTTTTAATGGCCTGAATAAATCAAAATTTAAGTTTTTTTATAATTATTATTAGCTAAACTTATGGAAAATCTTGTATTAAATTATCAACTCTTAGTTACTTATACAAACATTTGTATAAATTATACCTACAAAATAATTTGCATATATTCATGCTTTTGACGAATTTTTGTCAATATTTGGACTTCAAATGCTAATAAAAAAAAATTGCGCCTATGTATTGCCCTACAATAACGTGCAAATGACGTACTGTTGTTTTCCAAGGAATAGATATCTCATTTTTTCATTTAAACAACGCAATTGTACTGGTGCAATAGAATACATAAAAAAATATCTTCAGTACAATAAAATATAAATACAATTTTAAAACTGCATTTTATTTATATCATGACTAATAACAATAAATTTATTATTTATCAAATGAAACAGAAATGTTGAAATTTATAATATTGTAGGTACTTATAAATTATAACGAAATAAACTAATGCATGTGGTTACAAATCACTTGTGGTGTTTATGCAATTTTTGTGATTGCAAAAAAATCGTGCCATATTTATATCTATAGTGGACAAAGAAAAAAAAAACGTAATCTCATCATGCCAATACTTAGGTATAGTAATAATAATAGTAATTGGATGACATAAGTACAGATGGTTATTATGATAACTTAAGTTTTCTAATAACTATTATTATATTATTATTATGGTACGCTGGCATCGTTACCCGCTGTAACAACAAATATACCTAAGTTTTAATAATGTTATGCCATCCATTTGTTCCACAAACGAAAAAAGTATGTGATTAAGTGGCATTCGTTAAAATGAAAAATTATGGACTTATTCTACAACATAAAAGAATATACATATAAAATTACATTTCGATGAAATATTGATCGGAATAGTCATGGTTGATGTATACATGACAATGACATATTGTACATATTTTACATGACGTATTAGGTATATTATATATTATATATTGGCCAATCTTTTTTTGCCCGCCATCTACTAAAAATATACTTTACATTTGAAGATTGACTTTCATAAAAATATAAATTATAACGAAATAAACTAAGGTATGTGGTTACAAATCACTTATGGTGTTTATGCGATGTTTGCGATTGCACAAAATTTGTACCTACCATATTATCTAGTGGACAAAGAGAAAAAACGTAATCTCATTGAACGTGTTCATAGAGTATCCTTTTGCTTACTAATTAAAATAAATAACTAAATAGCCAATTTTTTTTTGTTAACTTAATAATGAAATTACTGCTCTTAAAATTAACTAAAATTAAAGACCAGAGTTTATTTTTAATGCGGATTATTTTATTTAAATCTTTTGGAGCAGAAAATTTAAAAACTGTTTTTTTATTGCTCCTGTAGCCCGAAGTACAATTAAAAATGCAGCACTTTCCCATTGTAGTTAATATTATCTATACTATTATATATATATTATATATTATATAAAATGGTAAGGGTTTTCTTAGACCGCGCTAACCGAGAAAACTACCGAACCGATTTGGCTGAAATTTTTTACTGTTATACTTGACAGTCTGATGGAGGTCATAGGACCACTTTTGTTTAGAAAAATCCAACAGAAAGTACAAAATATGAATGTCAAAAATACAACAGTGGTGCAATCTGTCCAGAAAAAAATAAACTAAATAATAAAAGTTGTTGTTGCAGATTAAAATAATAATAGTGTATTGTGTTGCTATTGGTTAATCGGGCATGTTTGTTGATTTGAGTTATTATTTTTTGTGAATTACGTGTACGCCCATTACGAGCATAATTTGTGCTTACTTTTTGATTATTCTTATGAGTTAAATTTCGGGTAAGTGGCTAATTCATCATCATGCCAAGAGTGCCAAGAGCATACATTGGCAAAAGAACTGCCAATGCTAATCGAATGTATAACAGAATGTATAACACACCCAGTGGCGCAACTAGGGGGGTGCAAAAAAGTCTTTAGCACCTTATATCTAACTTTTATTATTTTATTAAAATACCATGAATGTTATGTTTTTAAATATTATGATACATTTCCTGAAAAAAATATTTAATTATTTGGTCGTAAATCTTATAATATAATTCATTATAATTCATTCCATACAGATATTCCCATAATATTGTGGCTCTGTGGTGCATTCACATATTTAGTACCCCCTATATTAGAGGTCTAGTTGCGCCTATGAACACACCAGAACGTTCTCAAACACTTGCACAGGAGCAACGTAACGCTTTGAGTCTGAAATCAGCGTTTAATTATCAATTCCAGATTGATTATTTAAATATTAAAGCGCTTCAAATAGGACCAATGACGATATTATGTCCTAAGTGTCATGCAAAAAAATGGAAAGATGAAACCAATGGACTTTGCTGCGCTGACGGTAAAGTTGTTTTACAACAATTTGAGGATGTTCCAGAATTAATTAAAAGTTTAATTGATAATTCTCACCCTCTATCAAAACATTTCTTTGATAATTCTAGACGATATAATACTCTGTTTCAAATGACATCGTTTGGAGCAAACGAAATAGGTGAAGGGAACTTCATGCCCACTTTTAAAATTCAGGGTCAAGCGCATCATTTAATAGGTAGTTTATTACCCGAAATTGGAAATAATGCTATATTTTTACAAATATATTTTATGTCAGAGTCGGATCAAATATCTATTCGAACAAATATGATTCCAAATTTAAAAAGAGGTCTCATTGAATCATTGCAAACAATTTTGCGTGAAAATAATCACCTCATACAGAGCATCAGATCTAATATAGATTCGAGATCATTTGATGAATATCACATTAATATTACACAAAACATAGTCTAAATACAAGTCTAAATCATATACATTATTAGAAAACATTATTCAGCAAATTCGCCGTAGATATGATGGCAAAAATTATTTCTGAAAGACTACACTTTATTCGTAACCATCAAAAACAACTACGTGCGGATGATTATGTTCACCTCCGAGATGCTGTAAACAATGATGCAGATATTAATGCTAATAACGTGGGGTAACAAGTAATTCTTCCGTCATCTTTTACTGGATCACCACGTTACATGCATGAAAAAAATCAGGATTCCATGACTTATGTTCGTAAATTTGGCCGTCCAGATTTATTTATTACGTTCACGTGTAACCCGGAATGGCTTGAAATTAAAAATGAATTATTTCAAGACCAAAAGTCGTTTGATATACACGATATAATATCTAGAGTTTTTCATCTAAAACTAAAAAAGTTTATGCATGTATTAAAAAAAATAAATGTATTTTCGGAGATGTAAATTGTTATGTTTACAGTGTTGAATGGCAAAAACGAGGTTTACCACACTGCCACATTCTTTTGTGGATACAAACGAAAATTCAGCCAGATGAAATTGATAAAATTATTTCTGCCGAGATACCGAACAAAGACAAAGATCATATACTTTATGAAATAGTATGTAAGAATAAGATTCATGGCCCATGCGGAGAGTTAAATATTAGATCGCCATATATGAATAATGGAAAATGTAGTAAGAAATACTCTCGCATATTGGTCAAGGATACTCAAACTGGAGATGATGGTTATCCTATCTGACTTACCGACGGAGATCACCAGATGATGGAGGTTATACTGCAATATTAAAAGTTCGAGGTAAAAAAGAAATCGTGGTTGACAATCGTTGGGTTTTACCATATTGTCCAGTGCTATCTAGGTGCTTTAATGCGCATATTAACGTAGAATACTGTCATTCGGTTAAAGTGATAAAATACATATATAAATACATTAGTAAAGGATCAGATAGAGCTACTTTTTCTGTTAATCGTGAAAACGATGTGATTACAAATTATTTGAATGGTCGATACATATGTACTTCTGAAGCATTTTGGAGAATTTACAATTTTGAAATCCATGATAGAGATCCGACAGTTAAGCACTTGGCTGTTCATCTAGAAAATGGACAGCGTGTTTTCTTTAATGCTAATAATTTTCATCAAGTTATTGAAAATCCAAGAAAAATGACACTAACTGCATTTTTTGAACTGTGTTCACATGATGATTTTGCGAAAACACTGTTGTATCATCAAGTTCCTTCTTATTATACCTGGGATGATAGCAGAGACTGGTTAAAGAGAAGACGGGGAAAAGATGTTCCAGGTTGGGCAGGAATAAAAATGGACACTGCCATTGGTAGAATTTACACGATTCACCCAAATCAAAGTGATCAAGGTGATGTAGATTTTATATTTAATGCCTTCCATAAGCCAATGCTGGTTGGTCCCATATCGCTTACTAGACCTACTTCTTCATAACCTACATGGTGTAAATTACTAATTATCATCAATAGACATCGGGGAAATTCCAAAATATCGACTAATAAGAAAATATAGGGATTAGAGACTTATTTTTGTGTTTCATTTTAAATAATATTACTAATACAATAATACCATGAACAAACTTTTATTTTTCATACGCCAAAACTGGTTTCATACGTCTTGTATAAATATAAGTATTTACTTTTTTCAAAATTAAATATATAATAATATAATTACCTTTGTACCTAATGGTTGATAATACCTACCTACAATAACATATCACCATATTATTAATTGGACTGCTTCCGTTGTTTGTATAACTTAGATTGCGATTCATCTCTTTCTATTATACTATTATACTATACTATTATATCTTTGGTTCGAACGATATCGAGAATTTATTACTTTTAACTTCTGGTATTTATATTACCTATGTATAATGTATTTGATGGGTATTATTATGACCATTGACCAGTGCCGTGATCACCTTCAATGGGGCTAACTGCACGACACCTAGTCAAATGGGTATTACATTTAGGGGCACAGCTTTAGCTTACTGTACGTCTGTACTACTTGAATAACAGTTTATGGTGGGCTTTCACTTTTTAAGAAATATTATTCAATAATACACCGTATAGTTCGTACATCGCCGTATTGTATTTATACCTATTTTATAATAATTCTTCTTATTCATATAAACCATATTATTACGAATATTTTAGTTAAAATATTCGTTGATAATTCTTATTTTATTATTATTATTTTAAGTACGTAAAAATTATAAAATGGTTCTGAAATTCAACAATACTATATTATATTCTACAAACTGGTGAATCGAGGCAAGTAGGTACGGTTTTTCCAGTGAGTACTAGATTAGTCGACGTCCGATGATATGTGTTAGTGTTTGGATATTGGATATACCATGACAAGTCCGACAACCACATGAGGTTAGGAGGCACTTTTGGCGACAAGTCACGTCGCGAACTCGACAGTCGCGAGGTAAAAAAACAAGTGAATCGCCGGTGACCACAAATAAGCCGATTCGCGCCGACAATGGCAAAGAGTGCGATAAAAGCACACGGCCTGGAAGGAAGAGGGTGCACAGCTGTTGTCTGTCGGGTATGCAGCTTTGACCGGGCTATTATACTCTTTTGGGCAAGATTATGCGACAGTGCGCAAAAATTGGCAAGGTTTAAACAATCAACTTATTTTATAAAATAATAAATTTTATTTTGTATTTATATTTTATTGTATATGTCATATGATAACATTATGACACGAGTATGCCAATATAAATAATTAATTATATATTATATTATATATATATATATTATATTATATTATATTATATTATTTTTATTATATTATATTATTAATTATTATATTATTTTATATTATATTATTAATTAATTATATATATAATATATACCAATTATATTTAACAAATTATTTTAAAATTTATTTCTATGAAATATTAAACAAAAAAAATTAGCCTTTTCCGGATATATAAGACGGACAACGCGGCGACGGTTCCTGCGGTATAGGGTCTGTAGTCTTTGAGCGTCATCTGGGTCGACTCCTGGGAGTGTATTTGTGGCCTCAGCCCTCTCTGCTCACACCGGAAGTTTCGCTATGGTTGCCGCCTCCCGGGTTACTTCGTCCATCAGCTCGACGAACTGTTTCCAGTTTGCTATTGTTGTTGTTGGTGTCATCGAGGGCGATTAAATGATGTTCATTCTCATTGTTGAGGTCATCACCAGGATCGCTGACATCTGGCATTTCTAAGTCGTTGGCATCAAGGTTGCCATCACTGACCAGGGATGACTCCGGTGATGTTAAGCGGGCCAGAACGCCCTCATCATCTCGGCAAGCCGAATTTCTTAGCTCAATGTTGTGAGGAGAGTTCATGCTGGGGGAACCACCTGTGTCCAGGCCAAACGTTGACGGTATCCTTGGAACTCTCTCAAGAGACGTGCCTACTACAACATGCGCCGTAATGTTAGGAATACGGGGTTGACTGTCCGTGGTGCAGTTCGGCAGTGACTGGTGTCTCTGTTATCCCCCTTACTGAGACGGCGACTGGCGCTGGGTGGGGATCGCTTGTGTGTGGACTCGTGATGGCCGGTGTCTGAGGTTCCCTCGCCTGGCTAGGGATATGCGGCCTAAGTATACGTGCATAGCCGCCGCAATGGCATGCAAGCGCCGGGTCGATTTGTAGGCGTTGCCTGGTTGCTGGTCATGGCTACAATACTGTTGCACCCTGGACGGCCGCCTGGCGCTGGTGATTCCGAGAATGGTTTACTTCGATGGATATGTATTTCTGCACCCTGCAATGGAGCAAACGTACCTGCAAAAGACAGGTGATTCGGCAGCGAATGCGATGTGGCACTTGTAGCCATCCGGCCTGAAGCTCAGCCTTTTATCACAACCAGTGCAATTGACTTACACTACGTCAGCCGCCTCATGTAAGCTTCCAAGATGGTGAGTAACTGATTGCTTCATAGATGTCTATATTTCCGTTTCGAATCTTGCGGTCAGTTTTCATGCGGACATTCCAACGTCAGTGGTGGTGGGTTATATAATGCCAATGCCCGGTCAATCAGAACCGACTGTTTACGGTGGACGGTCGCTCCCGCTGGTGCTGTTGTCGATTATACATGGCCGTCAATGTCAGGTGGCGCTGCCCCGCATTCTGGAACTGGTACTCTGGACGGAGAAATTATGGTAGCCGGGGTGGCTGCGTGGTGGGCGGAACCTTTGAGTGGGCTTGGCTTGATGTGTTGGACTTGGGCGAACGATCATCGCCCATCGTATAGTTTGTGCTGTATTTTATTCAATAAGTAAGAGTGGAAAACCATGGATTCAATGCCAAAGCTGTACATTATAGACACATGAAGCTTGTACCTCACAAAATTGTACAGTTTTCTATGTATGTGAAAACTGAGAGACAGATGATTAAATTTAATTAAGGTTTTTTCCATTAATTATAATTAAGTTCCTTCCTATAGGTATTTAAAAAAAAAAACATGTGTTATATTTGTACCTGGCCCTGTTACAATTGTACCTTTACTGTGGGTACAATATTGTTACATTATGATGCTCATTTACTCAACAATTTTTAAAAATTAAAGATCAATACTCATAAATATATAATGGGAACATGTTATTCAACAGATTAAAACAATCAGATAAAAAAAGTTAGAGTCCTAATTGAAATACATCATTTCATGACAATTGTTACCATTGTACCCAGTCTCAAATAAAACAGTCTACAAATTAACAACAAAAACAATTTAATTAAAAAATAAAACATCTTAACCTTATTTATGAATAATCATTTTACGTTACGTAAACTTGATATAACTGGATCAGGAGATACACATAACATATGTACAAGATCTTCATTATTATTGATCCTAGAATTTTTTCTTGAATGATGTTGTCTAAATATCTTAAAATCCTTATTTCTGCATTCCTGAGCTTCCTCGTATAATTGACCTAATAGTAAATATATAAAATAATAAGCTTGTACGAATGTAATATAAATATTTGAGAAATTACCAATTGGAAGTAGTGCGTGTTGAATAACGTCAGCACCGTGTATTAATATTTTATGTACACTCGCAGGCATGTAAAACCATGGATATAGAGTAATATAATATTTTGCTGTATACAAACAATAGTTTTTAAATGCTTCTGTATTTATTTCGTAACCACTAGCTAAAACCATCAGTATATTTCCAAATTTTTTTTATAAGTTCTTCATCTATATTGGTAATTTTGGCAGATTTTTCAAAATTTTTAAAAAATTTTCTAGCTGTATATCATCGTTTGTCGTACCATGCCCTGTAACAAAATATTATTTATTATCTAAATATTGTTTAAATATTCTTTCAGCTATTTTTGTTTATACCTTTCAAAACTATATCGACTAAAAGACCCATTTCAGATCTAAACTCATCTTGAATCTTTTTTTTCTTTCCGAAAATATTTTCTTGTGTTCTTCCGATCTAAAATTATTTTTAGAAAAAATTATCCTAACACATTTATTCAATATGAAAACACGATTGAACAAACTAACCTGACTTGCCAACTTTTAAAAGGTAAACGATAGGATACGTGCAGCAAACATTAAAAAAAAACGTATCCAAGCATGTAGTGTTGATAACCCGAACTTAAAATTATCGCAGTTAATTTTAATTTTGCTTAGTTTATCTATATCGTTTAAATTTTTTGACGTACATCCGCAAATATAACAAGACTGACTTGATGTACCTGTCAATGAATTGCATACCTGAAATATAGATCAATTTAGAAAAATGTCAAAAAAAAAATTAAAATAGAATCCGAAACAAAACTTGTTCTTACCTTTCCATCGACCATTGAAAATATGAGTTTATGCTGAATATTTAGATTTATGCCATTATGTGTAATATTTGTTGCTACTAATTTATTAATTTGGATTTCTATATCCTCTACTTCTTCTTTAGTACTTTCCTTAGTTTCTTTTTTAAATAGGAACTTTATTGGCTGGCAAAATCAGGTGGTTTGTGAAATCCGATGGTCGAGGATTTTCCCAAATAGTATAATTAATATTATCTTCTACTATGCGTAATTGAAGTGGTACGATTGAGAACATAAAAATGTCATGATTAGTAGATAATGGTAAATCTGGTTGATTAAATTATTAATATTTATTATTATTATTTATTTAAATAATATTATTATTTAAAATTATTCTATATTGAGACTGACCACTGCTACCATCACACCCCCACTTGTATAACACTTCTAAATTATTCATATGGGATTCAATTGGTCTAATATATTGTGGGATTTGTATGATTCGATTAGTTGTGTGGTCCAAGAGATCTTGCAATGGAATTTTGCATCCTGATTCTGTGATTTCTACGTTATTCGGATAACATTTTTTTTTCCAGTTATGATATCATCTTATAGAGGATATATGTCAAAATTTCGTTTTTTGAGCCAAGTCGTATATTAACATACTGTTGTTTGGTTAGTTTATTATCCACTAACAGTGCTAAAGCTTCATCAATACTATATGGAATAGGTTTTTTATCTTCAACACAAGTATATGAATTCATAATTTTTTTTTGCACGATTCGGACTTTTTCCACTCTCCTTAAAAAGTTGACTAACGCACCTCTTCCCAGATAGTTGATACTTAGCTGAGGCTGCATACCTGAGTTCCGGAGAAGTATACGATTTTACAAAATGTTTCACTTTATTTATTTTGGTTCTTTCGGTACTAACTCGTTAAAATTAGTTTTTGACTGACCTACACTTTTCGAACTACTTTCATTGTCTGTAGGTAATATGAAATTTTTTTTTAACCATTCACTATTTTTTTTCAACAAATCTGTCATAGGTTCTTTTACTTTCTGACCATTTTTTTTTCAAGCACAGTTATAAAATTTAAAACCTTTGCGTTCATTTTTCATTATATGTATCATCCCATAACGGCGTATTATATATATCTAATATTTTATGCAGTAAAAATTGTCTTGATTCAACGTTAGACGGTTTAAGGGGTCTCTTTTTTCGTAAAATTTCAAAAAGATCACGATAAGTTACTTTTTGCGTACTATCCCGACTACATCCAGCTATATAAAAAAAAATCACGTAATGAATTGGGGCAAATGGAAATTATGTATTATTTAAGCCAAGTATGTCTACTATAAGTAACGTGTAATGATAATTTGTCAAAATTTGTCAATTTTTAGTTATCTTCTATTGTTTAAAATAAAACTAGTATTGTCAACAACTTTGAAAGTTATTGTTAAAATTTAAAAGTTTTGAGTCTATATACTAGCTAATTTTAACTACTTACCTTCACTTAAATGATCCATTGTATATATTGAAAAAAAAAACTCTTGAAACTGCACAGTTGTGTTCACAATGATCGTCATAAGCTGAGTAACACATAACGCGCGTGGTCACAAATTTCAGATAATATTTTATGCACTATTCACTCAATATCAGACGTTAATTATGTTAATGACCATTTTTATCTACAAGCAGTTTACTTACCGTCTTATATAGGTTTTCCCCAATATATACATAAGCTCCAATTATAATTGTTGTCATGAAAAATTCGATTTCGGCATGCTAAAATTACATTTCAGACCACTGTGCGGCGGCGGTCATTTTACACATGACAAAATAAACAGGTATGTCAACAACTTTGTGATACGCAGAAAATGGCTGTCAGCTTGCTCCTTATCAATACATTTGTTATCATTCATGAATTTCCATTTACCGATTTACCCATAGATAATAAAGAATGGATAGGCCATTCGCCCTTATCATACGTTCTCAAACAATTTATGAATGTAGGTGCTTTTTTTTTAATCCATGATTTTTTTTCCATGATATTTTATATTTCTTTCTAAAATATAATTATCGTTTATAAATTTGAACATTTAATTTAAATATTTAATTTAATTATATTTTTAAATTATAAAAATATAAAATATTTAAGATTTTAAGAACGGATAATAATCAGTAGATATATACAATTCAATTTAATTTATTATTTTTCAGATTTTTAATGATATATATTGTATATTAAGTGTAAAAGGTAACATTTTATTGAAGTATATGAAATTATCTGGAACGGCCAAATTTAATATTTTGATCATTAATTTTTTGGATTTCATGAAACAATCGAATATCTTAATATTTTAAGGCAATCAATTTAATCAGTTAATCCTGATGAGAATCCAAAAACGATTCTTGGTCAGGGCACTGGGAAAACAAATTCGTTTTACTTTTATACAAATTCATTTTAACTTTGGTAAGTAGATACATTTTATTTTTAACATTATTAAAATATATTACTGGATGACTTCTGATAATACTTTCAGTTTCTTGACATACTTTTACAACATTATTACTTGGAATAATTAAACTTCCACGATTTTTAATACTAATTAAAGAATTACAATTATTGGAACTTACTGTTAGTGAAGCTTGGCAAGTAGAACATGTAATTTGTTTTAATATTTTTTTCACAACAAATCCTGCTATGTATTCTGAAGTGTCTTCAATAAATTTGGTTATATTGATATAAGAATCAAAATAATCATGATCCAAAATATGACTATTTTTTACCCAGGTTTCATTTAATTTAAATACTAATTCTTTTTCTTTTACAGAAGAATCAACTGTTAAATTTTTCGTGTTATCTAATAAAGTGCAATTACCAAATTGAGATCCAACAATATCATTATGAACTAATATCCGTTTATATGCAGCTTTAAATTGTCGGCAAGTTGGGTTATTATTGTACCCTAATCTGCTTCTAATTGCACTAAATGTAGTCTCAATATGATCCTGGCTAATTTTATAAGTGAGTATATCCTTTTAAATGCAAATTTTGAAACATTTGAATAGCATTTTGTAGTGATAATATCATCCCGACAAAACCAGTTTTTCTATTGGATTTTATTACTTTAACACCATTTTGGAATTTCAAACCTTTAATATATTGTATAAAGCTGTTCATAAAATCAATAAATTGATTAATGGTTTCATCTGATATAGCTTTACTGTAAGATTTTTTTGAAAACTTGGATCTGCTATTTAAGATATCAAATGCGTTGTTAATGTATTTTATGAACTTTGATGTCGGACTGGCTTTTAAAAATCTATCATTACATTTTGTTAAATAGTTTAATGCATCTGCCACACTATCACTTAGGGTTTGGGCAGCCAACCTGACATTCATCACTTCACTATGAAAATGCTAATGTCTTTTGGTGAGTTTCGTTCCAAGACGTAGCCCTTCTTCCTGTTCAATTTCATATAGTTGTTCAATATACTTCCAATTTATTTCTTCTTCTTTTGAATTTAATATAATTGTTTTATTATTCCAGGCATTTCGGATCAGTTTTAGCATGTGTGCAGGATTATAGAAAACGTACACCTTTTCTTTTCTATCATCAACTATATATGCTTCAGGATAGTCAATATCAAAATGTACACCTAACTCTGTACACATTTTTGTATTAACGGAGGCACCATCAAAAGTAATAGAGCATAACTTCACACCAGTTTCATTTAACAAATCAATAGCTTTCATCAATAAATTTGATCGTTCTTTGCCATTCAACCCATCAATTAAAAAATATGCTATAGGCATTTTCCAATATCCATTGATACCAACTGCAAGGAATACCAAAGCATTTTTAGCAAGTGGTATATTGTCGTTGTCATATGCATATTGAGCTCCCATGTTAATAAAACCATACATTTTTTTTGACTATCCATCTCTACATGTTGTCTTATACACATTTCATCGATAACTAAATTACAACAAACAATATTCTCTTTTGCTTGTTTAGAAATTGCTTCAAAAGCCTCTGCTGTAAATCCAGGATTTCCGTCTACCACCATGTACCACCTACGTAATGTACGAGGACCAGGAAGAAGATTATTAAAAACTTTTCTGGTATATGTGTATGCCTTTGGCGAATAATACTGTAAAGTTACTGAAAACTGTTTTAATTCACTTGAAAAGGACTGTTTTTTACCTGCTAGCCCATTTTTGACCAACCTTTCCAAAACATCAGAACCCAAGGCCTAAAATATAAATTAAACATTGAAACAATTATTTATTTGTATTTATTGAATTAAAACAACACAACAACAAAACAAATATAACTGAAAACAGTTGATCACCTCCAAGTCAATAGTTATGTGAAAATTAGTTTTAATAAATTAATATTTAACATTTAACATAATTTACCTAATTCTAAAACTAACAGAGACATGCATTCAAATAATACACAGATATAGCATACAATAGCAAACTATTACCAATAATTATATATCGTCGTCGTCATGCAAAAACTGACCAAGTGTAATTTTATAGTTTTAGGTTATATCAATTTTACTTTTAGATATGCTATGAAAATTTCAATTTTTATCCGTTTTTTTCAAAATTGATATCATTTAAACTGTAGTAATGTGTATAATTAATATATCCAATATTTTTTTTTTCAATTTCTTTTGTTTTAAGCTTAAATTAAAAGAATTCAATATTTAATATGGGTAAAAAATTACTAAGTGGCATTTTAAGCACTTGGTCATTTTTTTCCATTTTTATTTTAAATTGAATAATAGGTAATGTAATAAAATGCACAATAGTATAAACATACAGTATTGGAACTTGGAAGGTAACATGTGTTATTACTTATTACCTAATACTGTTATTAGGTATTATTATTTAAATAACATTTATAACTATTTTAATCCTATTTAAACTGTATAATATTACTGAAACCAAATCTTAGTTTTAACAGTAAATATTATTCATTATGAATATAAAAATAAAAAGAACTTTGTTTTACAATAAAATAAC
>VUJU01005404.1:0-13933 GCA_009835225.1 Aphis craccivora
ACACTTTAATTAACTTTTAAAACAATATAATTTAATATTATAATAACATGACACATTTTTAAGATTTTAAAATTGGTTACTGCTGCTATCGCTCAGGTTATACCGTTAAACACGCTGAAATAGTTGAATTGGATTCAACTTCGTGGTACCGTGGTTATACGCGTGGTAAGAACGTATAAACTTTCTGGTATACCAAAAGCTTACCATGTACATCAACCAATCACAGAAAAGTATTTTTATGCACGTACACGTATGTAGTGGAAACCCGCCTTATGTCCAAGCGCACATACGTGCGTGTTGATAAACGTGCACGTACGCGGGAACGGTCCTGTGGAAACCAGCTTTTAATTGCTCCGTTATTAAACGTTTCCGACGTTGTCTCGAATATGAATCATAAATAAATATAACAATATAATTACCGCGTTTATGGTACCGGCGTCGGTGGCCGGCGTCGTCGTCGTGTTGACCGCTGTGGACGCGGACGACAAAGTGGACGTCAGCGACGAGTACTGCCACGATTCGCCGGACGCCCGCCGCGGCCGGTCCTGGAACAGCGTGAAAAGTGGAGACCGACGTTCGTGTCGGGCGACGGAACCGAATCCGCCGCCGGTGATCGCCGACCGGTTGGGGCCGTGATGCGCCCCCGACGTTCCGCCCGTCAAAGACGAACCGTCCAGCGACCGTTGCAACGTCATTAGAAAATCGGCCACGGCAATGGTGTTTGCGCAGTGCGCGAGCACCGGGTCGGGACTGGACAGGCGCCGGTGTCGCGGGTGTTCGGGCGCCGAAGACCCGTACACCGGCGGGTCGTGCACCACTTGAAGGCCGTATGACCCGCGGTGTTGATACTGCACCGGAGCGCTCCGGCGATTTACCGCCGATGGCGCACCGTTGTACGTGGACCCGTAACCGTAACCCTGTTCGTCGTTCAGGGACAGCCTGTGTCTGGGGTCGTCGTTCCACGTCGGTTCGCCGCCGCCACCGCCACCGCCGTCGGCTAACTTGTCGGTCAACCATTTAGGCGCGATGTTGTTGGACAAGAAGTTGAATGCTGCCGCCGACATGCGACGAAGCTTGGGCACTCGCGGCTTGTTCTGGCCGCCACTGTTTTTCGCGTATTCGTTAAACCTACAAAAACGAACGGAGTTGTAAATTCGATAAGTAACAATAGTATTAAAACGATGTTTAGTTTTTTGGAAACATTATAATAATTAATACATTATGAGAAAAAATTCAATAGCGGTAAACGTCGAAAACGTTTGATAACGGAAAAATTCGGGCCGTCGGTTAGCTAAACAGGGTGAACTAAACGTTTGCAAACATCGTAAACACTACGATGCAACTGTTTGATTCTAATAGACGAAATCGTGGTCGATTTTGATTAATTTTATCAAATACTATAATATGATAATAATATAATAGTAAGTTGTATAATGTCATAATATTATATAGTACTTATTTGGTTTTAATATTCGCTGTCATAATTAATGGACTACTATCACGAAGGATCCGTGGGCTCCTAATACACCGCACCTATCTTACGGATTTTAACTTTAAAAATGTTTCAAACGTTGGCTTTTATATTTTAAAACATTTACCATTTCCTATTGAATTTCCTCTTTAGTGTCGGCTAGGTTATGTTATTGAGATATCATTTATTTGTATAATAAATACAATAGCGCTTAATTATTCTATGGATTGTGTTGTAACTCGTTGCACTGTATTAATACATTATTTCTCTAACGTCCTTTGCGACTATGGGTAAAAATTTATCAATATTTCAATTTTAATGTCGTGATATTCGTTTCGCGTAACCGGGAAGTCATTGAAGCACGAAAGTATTGAGTTACTAACATAATACTTATAAAACAAAGCGGACAACAGACGCGCATGATTTGTATGGATTTTTGCACCCGACAAAATCGTAAGGTCGTCGAAAATGTAAAGTCGTTTGAAACTGAAGGCCATACGTCAGATGGCTGCATCTATATAGATTTTAAGCGGCATTGTAATATATGCAAACGAATTTCAGAACGGAAGATTTCAATCGTTTAAAGGATTTAAAAAAAAAATTGAACTTTCACATAAATATTATTCAACGACAGGCGTTGCAATCTCTTACACCGAGGTGATTTCATTATTTTTTCCCAACTAATACCGTCTAGCTGAGTCTTTGTCTAAAAACAATAATTACGGTCAATTGCTAAACGTTTATCGTGATGTATACCTACAGAGAGCCAACTACTGTCGTCGACCTTACCAAACGTTACTTCAAGCGATAATAAAAATAAAATACATCGCAATCATTATTATCGTTATCGTTTTTCATCAACATAATAAATTTAAAATTAAAAATGTTTTTATAATCTTTATTTTTCAAATTATTGTACGTGGTATAGTTATTTCGATTTTTGAATTATTTTTTTATTTTTTTTCATATTGTGATCTTTCTGTGTCATATTTTACGTTTTGTGACTTTTTTGACTGTATGATTTTACATTTTATTTTTCTGTTGCATGAAAAATAAAAATTGGTTTTTATCTTTATCGACTATAGCGAAACTTTTATAATTTAATGAAGGTCTTTTTAATTTTTTTAAATATCCTATGTATTGCGTTGAACAAACTTTCCTGTAGTGCTTAAACGCGTTACTATTTATAAAACACTCGATAGTCGTGAAAAATCCACTACATATATTTCACATTTAGTTCTATAAAAATGTAGCCTGTTGTATTATTATATACTATTGTATTATTAGCTTTTGCGTATTTTGGATTCCATTTTGCTGAAATTTATGCAGAAATGTAAAATGTTTAAGAGGAGAATTTCCACTTGCAACGATTGTTATGTCCAGAATATTGTTATTTTACGTTTCTCTATTTTAACTGAATGTTTCGTACTTAAATTTTTAAGGATTCCCTGTATAATAAGAGGCAATATGTATATCATTTACCTACTATTTTTATATAACTATTCAAATTCAATTGTTCGACTTTCTAAATCAATATAAATCAAAAATATAAAATCATAACATAGAAAACCATACTCACAGTATTCTGGTAAATAAAGTTGTTTTTTAAAGGGGTGATAATCATGGAATTATTTATTTTCAGTATTCTTATACACTCACTCAAACTTCAATTATCGACTATCAGTCAAACGTGTATAAGCAGTAAAAATAATAGTTATATAAGAACAGTAACAATTTACTTACTTTTTGAAATTTTGGTTGTCAGCTCCGCCCCATGTATCGTACTCGAAATATGAATTTCTATGCTTGGGTGCAAACGTGTTTTCTCTGTTCAGCATATCGCCGCCGACGGTCCACTCATTTTTTTCGCCAGCTATTATATCCTCGGAAGAGAACCCTTGCACACCCTCGGAGAATGATAAAGCTTTTCCCTTGATCTAGTAGCAAGAAAAAACGATATATTTTAGGTAAAATGAATTTATTCCCTATTTTCTAAATTACAATACAATATTGATGTCATTACAAATATAAAAAGTATGGAAAATATTTCACTCCTACACTTAAATTTTAATTTTCAATGCCAATTGAAACGTTTAAAAGTGACCTCGTCTGTCAAGCAGACAAAAAATACCTTTCATGGTGTCGATAGGAAGCGTTTTCGGAAGCGACGATAATAAATTACCTTCTCTCTCCCCCATACAACAATGCCATCCCACAAACTGCACATCAACCCGGAGTAGTGATGCCAAATCACTCTTACTCACCAAATTTCCGGCTTCCTGATGCAGATGGTGATGGACGTGCTGCGACGGCTGGTGCTGGTGATCGCCCGGTTGGTTTGGCACAGCCGTCTCTAGAGCGTCGACTACTCGGGACAGGATCTCGTAGGACGCTATGTCAGCGCCAAACGTAGCATCCTTGTCGATGTGCGCCAAATCTATCTCAGACGTGGCCTTGGTTCGTCGGAGCAGCGACCGCATTTTGTTCTGGGACAGGGCCCGCCGACGTTTCATCCGATGCTTCTCGAACCGCCGGCGCACCGTCTCCTCGTCCTCATCGTCGGAAGTCCGACGTGCCGCCGGTACCTTTGCTGGCGTTTTACACAGCACCGGCCATTCGGTCAGGTTCGGCGCGCTTCGGCTCCGCCTCAATGGTTGATCTCGCAATAACACCTCCTTCTTGTACACCGGCTAAACGGGACACATAAAACGAGTAAACATAACATTATTATTGTCGTAGTAGATTTTTATTGTGACGTCGTTGCATAAAATAATATATAATAGCATATATTAGTATATAATTATATATATTTACTTATTTTATATACTATAAAATAAGTTTTTATAAGTTTTTTGTCGTTATAGTTTTTCAGGTCTAATATACTTTTTTAATTAAAACTTACCATTGTTTTAATTTTATATATCATATTATATTATATTATACTATAATTTTCTAAAAATATCAATGAAATTAATAAAACTTAAACAAAAGAAGTGAAATTGCAAGGCCTATACATTAAATAAGTTAATGTACTAATAGTAATATATATATATTTAATATATAAATGTATAAAAATGTATTACTGTGATACCTAAAATAAAAAAATTAGATAAAGTAAGTATATAGTATAAATACTAAATATATATTAGGTTATAAATATTTCAAACTGTATGTTAACATTTTTTTTTCAAAATATACTTATGAAAAAACATTTATGTGCAAATGATAGGTTAAAAATTTAAATTCATGCACAATATCTTTCACTCTATAGCGTTACTATCTAAATATATATAAAAAAAAAAACAACAGTAGGTCTAAAAGAACGTCATATTAACTATGTATTTTTATTTAAGTTCTCGTAAAACAATTTTAACAATTTTTTATTTTTTATTTCAATATCGTAGGTATCGCTGATTTAAATATTTTTTTACATGAAATGTTGAATATTTTTTTGTATATATTTGATGAGTTTTAATTAAATATCTTGGAATTTAAAATATTAGATCTACAGTAGAATATTTGTCTTTTTATAAGTTGAAAATTAAAATTATTGACCTATCATATTATAATTTTAACGATTAAAATCGAATAAATTATCTTTAAGTTTCAAATTTATAGAAATTAAATATTGTAAGTTGATTTTTTTTGGTACCTATATATTATAATCATAACATTTGAAAATTTCAGTTGGTTCGTAATGATAATGGTGATTTTTGTGTTTTAATAGTTCACATAATTAGTAAAAATAATTAAACGAACTTTAAATTTTAGCAGGTATGATTCATTGAGCACACGTCTTATATACACGACGTCCTTGGTGAACTGGTGCCAGATTTTCGTGTGGGTTTGCTTAAGTCGTTCCAAGAACAAGTGCTCCAGCGTCTTGGATCTCATGGCCCTTGATATGAAGCTAAGTATCATGAACAGGTATCCCAGACCGAACATAATCCAAAACACTAAGAACACCTTATACGCGTCGTACCATATATTTGTGTTGACGGTCTGCCCTGAAACACGCGGTTACGCGGTCGTCGTCCGGTTATAACTAGGTACGTCTGATACACGGAGTGTTCAAAAAGTTAGTCTCTTTGAAGGCCTAATAGTTTGTTATATTATTAATTGTATGCATATATGCGATATAATATGTTTTAATCCTAACCTACTTGCAATACGAGAAGTGACAACATTTAAAAATATATATTTTATACACAACTATTAAATACCTATGTATTTAATTAATTCTTATATTTAATATTTTAAATTAATTTCAAACACTTATTTATATATTTTTAGGTATTTGAAAAGAATTAAACGAAAAATATATATATAATATGTGAAAATTTAATGTGTTTAATTTCAAATTGATATAGGCGTTCTTATGAGCGAAGAGTAGTTTAGGAAATACATTCCACCATTGGAAATTTTTTAATATTTAGATTTATGTCTGATAAATTGTAATTTTTACCATCTATATCAAGTGTCAACCTTTATAAAAATGAAGTTAATATGGAGCCAACAAATTATAATACAACTTTTTAGATAAGTATATTGGAAAATATCTTATTTTATTTTTTATTTCCATTTAAATAGTTATTAAGTCATATATTTAAATAATTAATTGATTGCTTTTTTCGTTAAAATAAATATATATTTTTTTTAATGTATATATTTTTATACATAATAAGATTTTTTTTATTTTATCAAAATTTCTATTAACTTCCACTAGGTGTACTATTAATACCGTACCGGCAACGTAGTCTCCGTAGCCGATGGTGGTCAATGTGACAAACGTGAAGTATACGCTCTCATCAAACGTCCAATTTTCAAAATAGGATATGATTCCGGACGGGATGAAGATGAAGACAATTATGCCGGGTATTAGGTACGTAACTATGTCCAGGATGAGGCTCAGCTGGGGTCCCATCATCCGTTGCGTCTTGTAACTGTAATGAGCTCGGAGAATCTGAAATGTATTTTGAAAAAAAAAATTAAAACTGGTTGATTTAATAATTTTAATAATAGTTAAATCCAACGTAACTTAACTAAAGATTTTTTTAGCAATATACCACTGACTGTACGTTACATTAAGTTACATATTAGAAACATATAGTTTGATTGAACATAATATTAACGTTGATTCCAGAAAGCAGATGCTTATTAATAATATACAATATAGATACTCGTATTGTTTCATATATTTCCAATAACTTTATATTATTATTATTATTATTATTAACGTATTGGACCATATTTCATGAAACTTTTTTCACATTTCCACCCACACCCTCGCTTATATCGGATAGAATTTGGAGGAAAATCCTTTTATATGTTATCGAATAGATAGTACGATTTTCTCGATAGACTATATTTTGTGTAGTTTAGTCGCTTATGTATAACCATAAATAGTTGAACGTTTTTCGTTTTGATTTCACTTGAACATTCGATCGTTGTACTCAGACATTAGACATGGCGATAATAAAATTTATATTACGATATAATATAAATACGACACACTACGCATATAGCAATCGCCTAATATATTATTTATATAACCTTATGGACGGACATAGATCATATAATATGTATAACGCGTATTCCATTGCCAGACAATTGTTTCTCATTTTGTTTGTTTTACGAAATACGAGTGTTGTACCTGCAGCCTATATCTTTTAGTTATAATACTATTGTGACTCATCACGTATATGATATGCGTGTGCAGAATTT
Source organism: Aphis craccivora (assembly GCA_009835225.1). Lineage (NCBI taxonomy): Eukaryota > Metazoa > Arthropoda > Insecta > Hemiptera > Aphididae > Aphis > Aphis craccivora. The sequence goes on from VUJU01005404.1 coordinate 7,196, forward strand.
TATCTCAAGTAACATCGCCGAAAAAATAAATATTAGTATAAAAAATTATATGCGATATCAACACGCAGAGTCAATGGTCGTAAAACAATATAACACCAACATAAATTAAACATTAAACACGACGAATTTCCGTCGGACATCTTATTATATATATTTTTTTAGTAGTTTAGTATATGCATAAATAGGCGTGTCAATACAGGTATCTAATAAAATAAAATAATAACTATATTTATATCGTCATTATAGCCTCTTTGCCGCGTATCTGTTTATAATATAATATCATTATTAATACTTATTACTTGCTCATTATATACACACTCATCGGTTTATCTCGCTTATTTTTCATGTTTAATTTTATTTGATTGTAATATATAGGTGGGTACTTTTGAACACTATAGATATTATATATTATCAAACGAGGTAAATTCCTATTTTATATAATAAATCGCCCTTTTTTAAAGTGCAGAAGTTCGGACGCTTCATAATACCGAATAATCATACTATATGTAATATCATGACTGTATAAATGTATTATAGGTACCTAACGTACTACATTATTTACACATTTTTTTAAATACCTATGCTGTATTTTGTGGTAAACGTGTATGGGACAACTATTATTACAATGTCGCAGGTATGTGCTCGACGACCGTGTAATTGAACTCGTCAACCGTGCAATAGTATTAAATAGGTACCATAAACAAAAATTTAATAGTATACCTAATGAGTATTACGATGATGACCCCACGGTAATCGACCCAGCCGCTATCTTTCGCACTTATTTTTGACGCCGGAAATTGAAATCCAGTCCAGTGAATCGGCCGCTAAACGCGTATTGCATAGTTCTCGTTACGTCAACAATTATTTATTATATTTAAATCACATATTGTTTAACGACTGCGTATGCGGAAATTCATATTCTCAATTATTGCGAGCCGAGGGTGGGTCTAAGTATTATTATAAATACTGTATAAAGCTGAGCGAAACAAAAATACGAATTTGTAATTTTTCGCAAGGAATCAATTAGGTTGATATTTTTTTTTTTTTTTTTTTTTTACTGTGAAAAGCCTAGATCGGGTTTCCCGCCTGAATGCTTGAGACTAGTTTTTCATACTATAAATAAGTACAGCACGTTAAATGATTAAATTGTATAATATACTCACTCTGGACTCGAAAAAGCTTCCGAGTTGCGTCAACACGATACCGTTGAGGGGGATTCCGATTAGCGAGTAAACCAACACCAGTATACGTCCGGTACCGGAAGTCGGATGTAAATTTCCATAACCTATAATAAATATCATAATATATGACGTAATTATAATTAACAAGATTATTCGACAATTTTTTACGTATTTTATTTATTAGTATTATACCCGTTCATGGTATTGTGACAAACTTCATTAGAGTTAATGAAATGGGTAGTAAAAAAAAAAGAAATAATATTTATTGAAATTAACTGAAATCAAAATTTAGAAAAGTATTGAATTGATAAAATATTTTTTTGTAAACCATCTGTCCATAACCACTTGTTTCAAATATTATGTTAACTGCATAGTACACTTTTCGATGTGTGTTTATAAGAAACATCAAACAGGTCCTATCCATGTTCACATTATCTATATTCTATAATATATAATAATTTTTAATGCACGTAATATTATAGCTAGCCACTTATTATAGTATCATAATATGATATTAAACGGCGAATTACACGTAGGTACCTACATACCTATATATAATTACACTCATTACGTATATACGTTTATATAATATTTAAATTACGCTAATTTATATAATAATAATATAAACTGAGATAAATCATTTGAGTGTACGTTATATGGCGATTAGGATGTAGCATATATATAATTGCATGTGTACGTGTTGGGTGAAACGACGATCGTAAAAAACCAAAAATCGGTAAGCAATGAGGCGGAGTTTTGCACTAGCATATTATATATATATGTGCTTATTATACTTATATATTATAATATAATGTATATTATAGTTTTAACTCTATACATAGAGACGATCCTATTATTAATAAAATACTCGATGGGGCGTTAATTTGTATTATATTATCTGCTAACATTTTACGTTATTGTTACGATTTTTGAAGGTCATTAGTTATGTATGACATTCTGTGTTACACGTGATTTGCTATTGACTTTTTTTCCTATTGCTAAACGAATCTCCCCCATACATGCACCACATATTTTCCCAATAATAGTTTTTAAAAAAAATGTATAGAATTTTATAATATACTACTATAATTCATCTCCTTTTCTATGTATAACAGACTATCGATGCCGTTATAAACCGGGTTATTATTTTATTAAAAAACACTCATTATTTAAAAATATGATTATCTATAATATGATATATCTAAATTGTAAATACTTATAATTACGAGAATTTGATTTTTATAATGTATATTTTGCTTCCAAATATGAAATTAAAAAACCAACTATAAAACACTTTTAAAATGATAACGTTAAAAAATAATAATCAATATTTTTTTTCAAAAAATGTATGTTATAACTTAAACTTATAAAAAGTTATATTTTTAAACCTTTTTGAATACTAAAGAATCATCTAGTATACCGCAGTTATAATGAATAATATATACGATTCCACGCAGATGTTAAAAAATATTATAAACAGATGCTTCAAACGTATTTTTAATTCATCCCATATTCCTATTGTATTGTTAAGTACCATTATGCAATGACAAAATTATCGAGTCAAAAATTAAATCAATAAGTTAAGTAAGGTTATAAAAAAATTTTTGTAGTGGTGTATCCTCACAAAACTTACCGATCGTGCTCAGGGTGGTCAGCGCAAAAAAGAAAGCGTTGTAGTACGTCCATTGGTACTGGTGCGCTTCTTCGTTGTCTGGTCCTTCGTCCAACACCGTTTTGTTACAGTACGCGTTCAGCTGTTGGACAAACTGCTTGCGCACGTGGGCGTTTACTTGCCCATAATGTTTTGCTAGCAGTTCTGTAATAACAAAACAAATTACTTTTTAGAATTTCAAAAAGTTTTTGTTAGTACAATGTGCATAATATGTATAGTTAGGTATACGATTCTTAAAACATACGCGTCAAAGATATATAATATTCACCTAATAAATTATTATATTATATTATAATTAAATGTGTAAACACGTCATTTTTACATAATATACAAGGATTAACTTGTTGGAACACCATGTGTGTGTAATATATAATATAATATTATATTATTATAGTGAAACCTTCCATAATGTATAAATGGCAATTTTTTACTAACTGAATTCTCTGAATAAAGAACTTCTAAGAGGCAAAATTTCAAAAACTGAGTGTCTGCTATACAAAAGTTTCACTTTGTATTTATTAACTTACAAAAATCTGATTTTACTATTAATTATCAAATGTACTACACGGTCGTAATCATTAGTTATTTTTAGTTAAAACACTTTAAACATCTTAATTTCTATTAAATATATTTTGTGTTATTATTTTATTAATAGCCATGACTTTATAAATACGAGAAATATTTATCATATATTATTATTTTAATAATAAGTAATATTTTATTACATTGTATTGAATTCGGATGCAGATAAAACCGCGTATACTCGGCAGTCTGCAGTTGTTTAATACATAATTTCCCATAACGTAACCATATCGTCAAGATAATGGATATATCACAGAGTAATTCACCAAGCATTTAAACATCCAAACAAAATATTTCATCTTAAAATGGTTAAAAGGACAGTTACTTTTAAAATGTTGATGTATCTGTATAAATATTCGAACGAGTAATTTATGAGTTATTGAAATGATTTATTAAAATAAGAATAATACTTCTTAAAAAATATATAATACATATAATATAATGTATTGTAATATAATAATTAATCTATTGCTTATTAAAATCAGAATATTTTTACTAATTATAAAATATTAATGAAATAATATAAGTTAGTAATCACTGTAATTTTTAAAATATTATTACCTGCATATGTTTTTTTATAATATCATCCAAATCTTATAACCATGGATTCCTTACCCAAAGCTAAATAATTCAAGAACTACTCATTTGGATTTCGATTTAGGTGTAATAACATTTTCAAAAAGTCATCTAATGGACTTCGCTACAGATCCAAGTTGGCGGCTCCGAATTTGTTATACGGTGAGAACGCTGCAAAATATTGTTTTGGTGGAAAACTTGGGCTGTCCGAAACACTACCTACATGTATGTATCAACAGGTACGCAATATTGTATTATTATTATAGTTTAAAACGTTCGTATTTTTGTACGATTTACAGTGATTTGTTGCAAAATGTCATAGATAGTGTCGTCCTTGAACCGAATCCCTAGGTATAACATTACAGCCAACCCGCAACAATGATAATATATATTAGGTAAATTTTTATATTATTTCATTATTAACATTTTTAATGGGCTTTCAATATATCTCACTAAAAAAATTTCAATAATAACCGCATTCGCCTTGGGATTTTGGTTTTTTTTTTTTATTGTATCATAGGCAGTATTTATATATTATTAAGTATGTACCATAGTTAATAAGGTTTTATATACTTTCCATTTTGTCCGTTACGATAATAGTACTATACTTATATTATACATGTATAATGTATATAGTATATACGGTGAAAAATTATAATTCAGAAAAAAACAATTTGCCGTCACGGGTATATATTACGTATGCAGTAATATAATATGCAAACGTCGCGCGGTAATAATCGCGAGACTTAACGGTTTGTTAAGCGATTATTATTATATTTTATTTTCACTACTCCTTGTACGACGATCAAAGACTAAATGAATAACGGCAAACCAAATACCCTCTTTCAAGACAAATAACAAAGTATTCAAATACAATGTGTTTATCGTGTTTTTGTTGTTATTATTTTTTATATGTTAAAATCGAAATGACATTTTTTTAATTTTACGACATATTAATTTAAACCAGAGAACTTGAATCAAAATATGATCGGATGGTATTCTTATATACTAGAACTATATTGAATACGTTAAATACGTATAACTAGAACCGCCGTGAAATCATAAAATCCAAAATGTTATCAAACAAGTTGTGATGTATCAATAAAATTTATTGGTTTGTTCGAAAAACCTGCTATAATTTATAAAACAACCTTCAGTTTCTTGAATTATATGTAATATATTATATTATTATATATTAACTGCTGTACAAATTATACAAAAAATAGTTAGCTAAAATGTGCAAAAAATATATGGACCCATTTTCAGAAAGGAAAATAAAATCAGAGTACAGATAAAACTACGAAGAAACCCAACAGTAAAAAATGCAGATAAATTTGCATACCTGGAGAGCACAATAAACTAAAAAATAGGAGAAAAATAATAAAATGCATTTATCAAGTAATATTAATAGCCTTTAACAACAAGAAAACTCTATTTTCATTAAGAAACATAACTACATAAGTCTAAAAACAAGAAAAACTCTATTGAAAACATATGTGTGGAATATAGCTCTTTATGGATGTAAAACTTGAACGATTCAACGGGAGAGTAAAAAAAGCCTGAGTCATTTTTAATGTGGTGCTACAAAAGCGTTTTAAGGATAAGCAGGATAGACAGAATAACCAACGTAAAGGTACTGGAAAGAAATAGCAGAGAGAAAGTTACTATGGAGAAATGTAGTTAGAAGACGAAGTAAATGGATAGGTAATATAATGCGGGACAAAGAATTGCTGAAACTGATTATAAAAGAAATCAAAGAGGAGAAGAACTATTGAGGAAGACTAATATTAAAAATATTTAACAGATAATAAAAGACTAAGGACTCAACTTATAAGTAGAAATAAAAAGGGATGCGGATAATAAAAAATAATCAAAGATAGCTGCAAACCAATCTACGGATTGAAAACATAGAGTAAGTGAGATTATATTATTACTGTTATTATTATACTATTGTCATACCTATATTATTCAATATTCATAAGTTGCAAACGTTTTTTCTTATTACTTGATCTACTAAGTAGTGGGTATATTAATTATCTTCATTGATTTTTTTCGATACACGTAGTTTTTACTAAAAATTATATTATAGTAGAATTTTAAGATAACGGAATTGTTTTTAAATCTATATTACATAATAATTTGTTAAAAGTTTCCTGTATCCGTATAATATGCTATAAGTAACTACAGTAATTCATCGAGTTTGTAAAATAGTTGCAATTTCTTACTTCTACTTTATAATTTATGTAAAAATTATTAAGTGAAAATGAATTTTATAGAAAAATGAACAAATTAACATTTGTTATACTCGGTATTTTTTTTTTTTTTTACTTATCGTTGTATTATGTAATACATTAAAAATGATAAATCAAATGCTCGCGCATAATAATAATAATAATTTACTTCGATGAAATGTATTTTACAGTGAATAATATGTTTGTTACACTATGCATATCCAATATCCATATTATATCTTTGAAACCACCGTTTATAAATTTCGTGTAAATCAGTTATCGATATATGTATAATATTATAATGACTATACTATTATAAATTATCGTGTTCGACTTGGACTCCGAGACTCGTTCAATATAATATATGATATATATGGAATAAACATAAATGATAAATAATAATATATGTATAAAAAGTATAATAACTGATAAATTATAATATTATGTTCTCATAAGTGCTCGTATAACAAAATTACTATTTAAAAATATTATGAGA
>VUJU01005405.1:0-13930 GCA_009835225.1 Aphis craccivora
TTCAGAATCGTTTTTCGTATACAATGATAATTATCATTGGATTCAAATTTAACCGTCCTACAATATATAGTGATCCACATGGCACCTAATGTACAGCAGAGCGGTACTCACTTGCCCGCTTCTTTTTTTTTTTTTTTTTTTTTGTTTATATAATAGGTACCTATTTTCAATTTTGTTATAATGTTGACACCACATGTATTATTATCCAAGACATAGAACAGAACCGTGTAAAATATCGGTGGTGAACGATCCCGCAAATTTGCGGAATAGTATTGATTTTAATAGTCACTGATATAGGTACCTGGTACATATAACTATATAAGACTCCGCAAATTTCATATATATACACGATTCCGCATAATTTTAAACACAACGTCGCCATTCCGAAAAAAAAATATATATTATTGTTAGGGCCGAGCCTCGCATAGGTATAAAATGATTTTGGCGCGCGATAAGCATATACAACGGTGGCACCCGGTAACTAACGCCCGTTACAATGACGCGGGGTACTCGGGCGATACACGCGCGTTCTCATCGCGCATCAAAATCGCTCGTCACTAGAGTAGACACTATAGTCTAGTGTATGACGAAAATCTCGATATAACGAATAAAACTGACGTCATATATTATATATTTATATGTTTTATAATAAAAAATTTTAAATTGTAGCTGATCATTTTTTTTTTTGTGAATTTTATAACTACTATTATTACCTGTTTAGTATAATAATTATTAATTGTATACAATATTGAACCATCGTAATATCATGCCATTAAACTTTATATTGAGCAATTGATTAATAGTAGATATAATTATCAATAATAAACGAAATTAACATTAACATTTACCTTAACTAAGCAAGTTTGATTTGATAAATTAATGTAATATTATATCTACATTATAGTTTAATTATTTTTACATAGTATCACATAATAACACGCAGTTTAGCGCTAATAATAATTAATAAATTATTAAAAACCGTGTGAATATTAAAAATATATATAAAAATTAACGTAACTTAAAGAACTTGAAATGAAAAAATGCTAATGACCATCAACTTAAATAAATAGTAATACCTAAAATTATAATAAGTAGATTTATAATTTATGTTCGTTTGTCGCGACAGTTGTTGTCGGAATCGATCCAAAAGCTAAACTATTGATCACGAAGAAAGACGTGATTTACCTACATTTAAACAATTCCGTAAGCCAGTGGTCTATGCACATTTTACTTTATTGCTCGTATAAACGAGATTTTATACTACCAAAGAATATCATACTATATAAACCGAACTTAAAACGACACTAAGACTGTCGTAAGACACTATATATTATATAGCTGGTTTATCGTATAAGACAAAGTGTACAAATAAGTCGTATTTTATTATAATATACATGCTATTTGATTTTACTCATGTGGAATATATTTAGTTTAACGTATACAAAATTAGTTTACAAACTCTGAAAAACAAAATACAAACGACCTTCGACTCATCACCCGTATATCGTGTCGTAACGATTGTATAAATGTATAAATGTATAATATAATAATTAATATATATATATATATAATATATGGATCATAATATTAATATAATATGTGTTTCATAAAATATTTTAATATATTATTATTTATGTTATGACATCACTTATATTTTCTGAATTAGGTATATACTATATATTATATTATTTAATATACAATAAGCGATGTATATTTAAGTTTCATTGCAGTTGATATTGTATTTATATAATACCAATAATATAATGAACTAAATATAATATATATATATATATAAGTGCCTAAAGTTTGATTTTTTTTATAACGCACATTCCACACAAACTTGCACATGATTAATTAGAAACACCTAAAACTGTTGACTAGTCGTTATTTCTGGATTTTTATTTTCGAACCGGGTCGTAAATGACAAATGCACATGATTAACGGTTTCCCGCACACCATCCCCGCCAACCACGCGTTCGCATCAGTCCTATACATGACGTGGGCCATTAAAAAGAAAGAAAAATTTAAAAAAAAAATCTAATCAGTCGTAAAAAAATGAGAATAAAAAATCCCTACTCTCGGATGGGCGCGAGGCGCACATACACACATTATATATACGCGCGCATACGTGTAGTCGTACGTGTATTCAAAGGAGCTGGGTGCGTGCCACCAGAGTCGTTAAAAATCTCTGTTTTTATGGGCACCTGTAAATTATTATCCGCTATGATATCCCGACACACAACACGACGATTTAACGAAATTTAATGTCTCGCGTACACGTAAATAAATCCATTTGAATATATTCCGAAGTAAATCGTAAAAATGTCGAATGGCGGGGACCCGCCACGTATTACGTTAGTTCGAAAACGCTCGTAGAATTATGATGATGAACCGCCGCGAGCTGCCGACGAGCTAAAATGTGTGACTATTCAAATCGATATATCCGTAGAATAATACACAGTATGCACGATCACTAGCTAACGCACTACACACTATATTGTCCCACTTAATAACCAATATAATAGGTAATGTATACGATTTTAGCATACAGTATGTAAAATGTTTCTTGAAACTTTTATAATATTAACTAATTAAATAAATAGTAACAATTCTATCGTTGACATATCATTGTAATAACTAATAGGATAGTATTGATTGTAACTCATTAATATTTGTATACATTTTCATTAATATTATTATGAAAATTATCTTACTCAAATATGATGCCTATTGCTTATTTATTATTTGTAGGTCAACGCGGTAGACGCATAAAATATCATGATATTTCATTAAAAGTTTTAAGCATAATTTTTATTACGAGTGTGGTCTGTATAATAATATATTCACTGCAGATAAAAAAAAATAATTACTTCAAACGACTAATGAAATCGTGTTTGCTAGCATAATAATATTAACTACCTACACACTATTTAACCGGTGGCAAAAATTAAACAGCTTTAAATATTACTGAGCACTTATATATCTTATCAATCCAAATGATTCAAAACTTTATACATAAATATATATTAGTATAATTATTTATAAAGTACCAACTTAGATATAATATGTAAGCGTCTGCGTCTATGTAAGATAAGAAGTAGAAATTATATTTTAAAAACGGTTTATTGTAGTATTGTAAATATAGAATCAAATATTATTACTAATAATAATCAAGTATACTTGTGTAACACTATAGTATCGATATATTGTACCTATAGTATACACAACAAACGATGGAAAAATATATGTATAAATTATATAGACCAGGCGGTTATGGTGTCCCTATAATCCGTATTTTAAGAAGACGTGAACTCGATATTATACTTTAAGTACATTTATATTATATAATTTAGACATTTTAATAATACTAGTAATTTTTTTTAAGTGGTACAAAAGTCAATATTAAAGCATTTTACAAACTGAGCTTAAGGTATAAAATATTTTTATTTTATTATTTTTTTAGTACCGTCTGAGATAAAACTATAAATACTTATGTAAGTTTAAAGTATAATACAGGTTTTTAATATTAGCCTAAATATAAGTATAATTTGAAAAGTATATGAAGTTTAAAAATATAGGTAGGAACGTAGTGAATTAAATAAAAAATAAAGCATTAACTTCATGTTGTTCAATTTACTTCTGTTATTTTACAAACACGTAATGACAATTTAAATTTCTATGTTTATATTATACCTATAGAATTTTAATTTCTGTTTTTATAATTATTTAATAAACAGAAATATAAATTACATTTAAATAAGCTATAAGCTTCAATGGCACATTGAAATGTGTAGGAATATAAAGGTATATAAGGAACATAGTATATACGAAACGTAAATAATTTCCAAAATATAATTTTGTTTCAGATAATTGTTCATCATAAAAATCGTTATGAAAAGGTGGTCAATATAACTAAAAAATATAGGTAGAATATCATAAACGTTTTATATAGGATTCAAATTTATCGTCTTGTTTTATATTTTATTCGATGCGTTTCTGAATCAATTTGCTCTGTTATTTTGAGTTTCGACAATCAAATATTATATTCTCACGATTTATTATCGTGTAATAGACAAGTGAAGATACATAATATATAATACATGATAAACGGTCTTTTAAACTATGATTTTTTTATTAGGATACAAAAGCGCACCGTTGGGATTATTTTTTTTTCAATCGAATTTTCGACTCGCCATCGGACACGCCGCATTTACCACCCGCATAATATACATTCCTTGACTGTCCCCTTGGACATATACCCCAACACCTACACCGCAGTCGATGCGGTTGCTTATAGTCGACAATGTAGCTGGTTACGAGTGTCGGTTTGCGTTCATTGTCGATTCGTTAGGGCCCCGGGACGAATGAAACGCGAAATAAATATTCACGTGAGTGCAGAATACATTTAATTCAACTATTTTTCACGGTAACATTTTGTCGGAACGTTTACCGAACCGTAATCCGTGATGTCTATGTGTGCAGTATAAATGCATAATAATAATATATGTATAAGTATATATATACATACTTGTGGTTTACGTTTTGATGAACCTAACCTGTAGAGGTTCTGCCAGTATTGTACGTACATTACAGACATTACACATAAATACAGTATACAATACCTACGAGATGCCATAGTTGTTTAATATTATGTAAATCCGTCTGAAACCAGTTTTCCTAAATCCGTCACTAAATAAACTATGCTTATACGCCCGTGCATAGTGAAATAATATTCTGTATACAAGGGTCTTGTAAATTAGAATAAAAGAGCTACGGGGTAACCCTTGGCAACAACAGAGGGGGAGGTGCTGGTTATAAAAGCGTGTATATATCGACGACGTCAAAGATGTGCATGGTACTAAAAAAATTTCCAGTTTGGTTCAATGCATACAGCCGTTGCGTTATATATCCACTGTTTAGTAAACAAAAATATATTGTGAGTATATATTTTAATATATATAAAATAATGATATAATTGAAACGTTCAAAACGCGTAATTTGAAATTTATATGCACGATTACCATATAGGTACTTATCGTGAACAATATTATTTATAACTCAATTCATTACACGTTTTAACAGTTCAAATAATTTGAATGGTATTTTACACAATTTATGATGCAAATGCATTTAATCTTTTCAGTTATATAGCTAAATATTTTTTTTTCAATTAACCGTAGTATACCAGTAAATATAGTTGTCCGATGTATTAAGACTAAATAAATTATTTAGCTTTAAATTCGCATTTTTAATATATAAATAACATAATACAATGTAAAATCGTGTACATAGAGAATGTCGTGAAATCATCATAAAATGCATTTCTATCCAATTAATATGTTTATATAATATAATATCTTATATGTAAATATAAGATATATAGGTAGATATATATGCTGAAAATAAAACAACTAACTAATTGCTGCACATAATTTAATGAAACGGTTGCAAATTGCAATGTAGATTGGACCTTAGGTTAGATATGTCGTGACAAAATATAATAGAAATCTTGTACCTGATTTCGGATACAAAATAATGATAATGTGAATGTAATATTCACCAATACGATAACCAAACTGTATGTATATATAATAAACAAATACTATTATTGTTTATTTACAGAAAAATATTATGTTTTTATCTATTAATTATAATATATTACCTACGTATTATGGTAATTTAAATGTTAAAGTATAATCAATTCACAAAAGACTTAAAAATTATGTAAGGTTTTTTTTTTTTTACTTTTAAATTTCCTTCTACAAAATACGAGTACTTAATGTAATACAAATTATAAATTATAATTTTAAATATATTTTTCAATTTATCTTAAGTTCACGCCCAAGTTTTATATTATTTAAGTGAATCAAAATATAAGTATTATCACATCAACCAAACGTATTAAATAGTATGTAAATATCATATAATTAAAAGAATTATGTAGGTACACCAATGTAATATATAATATGTTTTACTATTTAAAAATTAAATAATAATTTTACAATATAATATTTATTTTTCAATATTATTGTACTATTAAAATTGCGCTAAAAAACCAATATATGCCATCAATAATTATAAATAAAAAAAATATATATATAGGTACCATTAATTGACAATTAAATTCACTGAATATAGGATATGTCAATTTAGAAACATTCAAATACATTAGATGTAAATGAAACACTGAAAATTTAAAACTAAAATAAAATATTATTGAACATTTTAATACAATGACATGAGTATATAAAAGTATCTACTTCATAAAAAATTAAAACCATAAAAAAATTTATAGTAACTAAACTGACAATAACAACTATATAACTTATAACAACTTGATTGTTAAAATAATTTTCAATAGTTACAATATAACTAGAAAATGATTTAGACATCAATGTTTATTTTTTATTTTATGTGTCAAATACATTGCTTTAGGTACCTAAATATTAAAATATTACTTATTTATTTTTGTTTAAAATATTGCATAGTTACTTAGTAACTTAATTTAATTACGTAGTTTTTTATTCCCTTTTAAATCAAAATATCTTAAAATAGTTATGTTTATTATTTGTAAATAAATTTTTCTTTTTTTATATATGAAATGTATACACATAATAAATATTACGGTTTAAGATCTGGAATCATAATATTTAAACGTTTGTAAAACATCTATAAAGTTTGAACAATTGGGGAGACTTCAATGAAAATATACAGAAGGTTCATTCGTAAAGACGGTTTGTCGCGTTCTCAACAATACTCGGGCTATAAAATATTATACGACGGCTCCGGGGAAGGTGTTTAGTGTGTATTTGATATATGTGAAAAAACAAGGGAAAGCATATTATATTGCTCACATAATACATAATAGACTGATAGTAGGTATAGCATAAAGGTCTGTTTCAGATTCAGATATAAACGACCACAATGGGGTGTTTAAAAATACATAATAAAATATTACAACACTGTGTTAACATGACATAATATAACTATAAAAGTATGTAGTTAATAAAAATAAAGCAAAAATATGCTAATTTCCAATATTTCTCCGTGGAAATAGGGTTTGCAAAATCACCGATACTTTATTTTATTGTACATTTTTGTGTACACAAAGGGTGACAAAACTGTTTTCATCGCATCCCTTCCGTCATACTTTGTATTTTTGTACAGACCATGGCCTTTGACCATGCAGTTTACGGCATTACAGAAGACCGTACCTATACTACTACCTACCTATAAAATTAAATAAATCATATTATTATTATTCTTGAATAAACTTAATGATACAAACATTTCTAACTAATCCTAGAAATTGTATACACGCGCGTCGTAGTCAAAACGATTTGTTTTCAACAACAAGACGTACGTCTTTAAAAATTGTGTTGATTAAAACGCCGAATTGTATTAAAACAGTTCTAAGTAAAATATAAGTTAAATTCAATTTGTTATGAAATTGTATCCCAATAACTTCAGAACCTAGAAAATTAACCGACATTTCAATGAATAAAAAGAAAGTAGTTACCTATAAAAATAAAATTTAATACAATAAATTATATAAAGAACACTAAAAGGTAAATAGAACTTAAAGCGATAAGAAAATGTGAGTTCGGCTTCTTTTTGATATATTATTTTGTTTTTGAAAAATTTATAAGTAAGTATATAAATAATAAATATTTAGAACAACAATTAGATAACTTGAAAAAGATATTACTGTTGTTATTATTTATTGGAAAAAGTTTCATTGAATAACGTTATCAATGCTATATAGTATATTATAGTAAATTAGTGTTGTAGTTTTTACTTATTAAAGTCTTAAGTGATCAATCACCCATATCCAATTCTATAATCCTATACAGAAATACTAATATATTTAATTAGAAAGACTCTCACAAAATTATTCGAATACTAACTTATTTTTCGATGACTGTATAGAATCCTTACGGCTTACATAAAAAAGACTATTCCTCGATACTTATAAATCTTATAAACCGGATTGGACCTTAATTGTATACAATTGCTGTAGATACCTATACTGTGCCGTCCTACTATTATACCAAATTACTTAACTAGGTACAGTAAATGTATTAATTTAAGAGGATGTCGAACCTGCCTGTGTTATCTCCATCTTATAAACATACAATAAGTGTATTTGTTCGAGAGAGCAAATTTGCTTAGCAGAACCATTTCTGTGTTATTAGATTTAATATTACTATGTGTTATTAAACTATTTAAACTTAAATATCATTTATTACTGTCAAGTGTGTCTCATAGCATGTGTTTTTTCACTTCAAATTAATTATAACTAGATTAAATATTACAGTTTTAAAATTATTATAATCATAATTCTACAGCAACTGCTTTAAAATTTAACCATCAATAAAATTTTAAAATAATATTCTTTATATACCTTAGTTTATATTTTTTAGCTTTTACGAGGCATTCAGTGTTTTGCTTCTAAAACCAATTCACCTCATACTTCTCGTTCATAAGCTAGTTCCAAGATTCCAATCGGGTTTTAACTCCTCTATAGTCTTGTAACCACACATCAAAAAATTTTGACGTCTTCATGCGGTATTTTCCTTTACATTATAATATTTTGATCTATTATCAAACTTAAACTTGAAAGTATAAGAATTTTTTAATCCAAACAATACAAAATATATCATGTTGACCACAAACTGTAGTGCAATTTTAAGACAAAGACAACACACACGGATTCGTCATCATACCATTTTCATTATTCTATATTTTTATCAAAAAAAAAAAAAAATATTTTACAAACATACAACGCATTTTACTTGTTAGATATGCATAAAAATTAAAACAATAGGGTATAAAATCAAAAATTAAAACTGAGAATCTAGAACTTACTAAAATGTATAATGTACCTACTTAATCGTCTTACGGTAAAAAAAAGCAAAAACAAAGAAGCTGAAGAAATGCAATTGCTCCTAACAATACAGAACTTTTTTTTATCAACTTTTCTAAAATGTAGTTATTATTAGAAATAATGATGCACATAAATATATTATTATATTATATACGTGGTATATTATACTTGTGTAATTGTGTACTATTAAATGTTTTGATTATATACCAAAGAAAAAATAAATAATTAAAGACGAACAATATCTATCAACAGAACTGGTCGACCGATAAAAAAAAATGAGATTACGATATTATTTATTTATCGTATAACGTACCTACATAATAATGTATATTGTATATTGTGATCATATAAAACTATTTAAACGCGATATGATCTGTCGGTGAAGTGACTGCACGAGGTGAGGTAACGTAATTACGTATTAATACGAATATCCTGCATGTATTGGTAAATGTCTAATGAGATTTTTGAATTTGTACCGGTCGGCATCACTTGTACAAACCCGAAACGTCCATAATAAATAATATAAAATACAAGATGCAAAATGGAAAAAAAATACAACCCAAGCAGTTTGTAAACGTTAATAAGCCATAGCCCGACCTCAAACGGGCGCCGCGACCGACGGCGGTGTGTATGTAAACTGTAAACGAAAGCGCGTTTTTGAAATATATACGAAACAAAAAAACAAAAATATGTATAATATATATATATAGTAATAACAATATTATTATTATTATTATATTACGTGTCGGAATAATTACGCGCGTAATATTTTCGTCGGCCGGCGCATTAATTTTTTTTTTCTTTTTACGAGCCAAACCGGCCGTAAACGTGATAAATGTCGTCGTAAAGTACGAAATGCACACGGCGGCGGTTTAGAGCGAGTCCCGGTCGCAATGGTCAGCGAACGGCTGCCATACACACGCACGATGGCAATAATCCCGAGAATAATAATATAATAATCACGATGATGACGATGATGAAGATGATGATAATAATGATAATCCTAACGGCACAAAACAACGACAATGATGTGGATAAAAAAGCACATAATTTTAATAAAAATAACGTTTATTATGTCGACGGCGGACGTCATCGCGGACACAGGAGAAAATAAAATATAATGTCATGCGTACGTCCACAATTGCATTTTTATACCGCGCGGTCATAAACACCGGTATAGGTAGCCTACATAGGTTTTCTCTACAGTTGTATAATAACAAATAAATAAATGCTATACTGCATATTATATAAGATAAAGTTTTCAAAAAAAACAAAGTAATGATTTAATTCAACCCTTTAATAGGTGCAGATGACACACATTTGGGAAATGGGTGTACAAAACTGAACTGTGTACAAAATAAATGACTAGAAAAAAGATATCACTAACGGTCGCAATTTATTATTTTTTTTTTTTACGAAGTTGCGGCCAACAACAAACCAATATTATTCCACGTCTGACAAGTTCGCAAAGTCGAATTTCATACGATATCATCACACAATACCACGCTATGCATTTCTTTGTCGCGAGAAATTAATTTACGATCATCAACTTAATAAGATCACAATATAAATTGTTTCTATAACGAATGTTTATAACTCAGACCGTTTTCTAAACTGCATTATCAACTTAAACAGTTTCGTATACGACAATGTGAAACTATAATAATTTTGTTACGAAATTACTGTTTCCTAAGTTTTGTACAAAGATTACGACGTTAAACAAAATATTTTATTAGTCTAAATTATTTATACAAGCCACAACATTTTCTATTATTTACTCTGTATATACACCCAACAACTATAAAATATTACAACTGTATTTATAACTCAAAATAAACTAGTGTCGTGCATGAAGATCATAATAATTATTTTTACAAAATTAGCAAAATAAAATATTATTGGTTTTAATATGAAAATTTCTTGTATAGTACACTACTTAGTATAAAACTTACTATAAATATATATATTATATACATATGCGGTATGCAATAGGCATAGTAAATTACCAATGTACTGACTCTAAAATTATATTTAATTTGTAGATATCCAATTTATTATACATTTTAGTAGAGTAAATCACCATTATACAAAATTTAAATATTCAAATAAATTATTTTAAAATTCTAGATGTAATGCATTTAAATCGATTATTACAGAAACGTCATGAGTCACATAATATTTTATAAAATAGTCAATTGAGATATTAGTAAAAACGTATACTATAGTGTGTTTCTATATGCGTTGAGTGTAAAAACGTCTTTAGTTGTATAATTAGTGTATGATATAATATTTTTAAGTATTTATTTTTAAATTATTTTTTTTTCCAAAATAATTTGTATTAGGTATACAGTTTTTATTAATTATCCAAAACTTTTAAATGACTCATGGCGTTTTTGCAATCATCGATTTGATCGATCCATTTAAATAACTTAGATCTTATAGATACACTATAATATATTTGCTGTACAGATTCGTTATTATTATTCACTTATCCATCAAATCTTAAACTAAGTACAGTATATAAATAGTTTTAACCTATACTAGTCCTATACAGTATTGTTAACTTTGGGAAATTTAATTTTAAAAATGTGAACTTACCTCTTCATCTTCATCTTCACATTAAATTCTTCAAGATTTGTAAATGAAACTTCTAGAATTCACATTTTTTGTCTAAAAAAAAATAAGAAACATGCATAACCTAATAAAAATTTACACAAAAAATGCAACCAAAATTAAACATAATTATATAATAACATGTAGGTACTTAATTATTTAATAATAACTTATATTTTTTTTTTTTACTATGATACCTACTATACTAAAATTCTTTAAAATACTAAACCTACAAACATATTACATTTAGTTAAATTATATAATATATTATAGACTATAGTACATAAATAATATATAGTATATACTATATATATATATTAAATACCTAGTGTTGTAGTAGTGTGTCTAAATTTGTAAATAATGTGTAACTATGTGTATGAAGATGAAGTTAAAAGTTAAATTATGGTTTTTGTTTAGTTTAGTATTCCTTATCTGGTTTTTATTAGAAAATTAAATATTTAATTTAAAATTCACTTAAAAAATAACATCTACAACTAATTTTTTTCCAACTAAAGCAAAACATTTTTGTTTAATTGATAGTTAAAAAAATAATTCTAAGATTAGATAGGTATACAATAATATAATATCTTTAAATTATAATAATCATTAATCATCGATATTTACTTAATTAATAAACGTAACATACCTAATAATATTATGTTATACCTATTACCTATATGAAAATTAATAATTTAGTTACTGTATTGATTGTAGTTAGTTCAGTAACTAATTAATAGGACTATATATTTAATGCACTAAAAAACTGTTAAATATTACAATAAAAATAGAAAATATGCACTATAACTCATTACAAAAAAAAAAAAAAATTGATATCAAAGTAGTGTCTCAATCACATGATTTTTCTGTAGTGTTTTATAACCATGGTTAAAGTATTCAACAATGGCTAGATCAACTGATAAAATGATAATAGCCCGAGTATAAAACCATTCTATTTGTTAAAACTATTTTATAGTTCCTAGTTGTAAATTGATATGTAAGCACTTGAAGTTTTTTAATTTAAATTTAATTTAATTACCTTAAAGAAGGAAAATACGAACAATGTACATATAATATACCTAATCTGTATTATTAAAAATAAATGAACTACAATACACTAAATTCGTAAATAAAATTAATATTATATTAATATTATGTTGGCTAGTAAATAAATATATTGTTAATACTGTGTTGGCTATAATTATTATAAAAATAATAAATTTAATATACTGTTATGTTTACACCGATTTCGTCTACATAATGTAAAATGTAAATATTTAATAAAATACAATTCGTTTATTTATATCTTAATATTTGACGGTGAATATTATTTTAATAGTATCCAATAAGTTTTTAATTTTTTTTATTATTAGTTTTTATAAGTATAGTGTTTAAATTAAATAGTGTAAATTATTTTTTTTTTTCTTAAAACCAAAAATACCAACAGTGCTATGAAGTGATTGTTGTCAAACAATTAAGATGGGCTGCAGGTTATATGCTATATTTGTACCTAATTTAGCTTTAGTTAATATTATTTAACAATTATAATTAAAATTAGTTATAAAAGGATAGATGGCCTTAGGATAAGTACAATACAAAGAGAATGAGAATTTCATTAGCAATTCATTTTCGTAACTTTCTGTTCCTCTGATAACTAGTTCAAATATACATTTTTTTTCAAAAATCAAATCCTAAAATCATCTATAGTTTAATAGTTATCGTAGAACTCATAGTAATTACTATACAGTTATACTAATATAAAATATAATCACTACTCCAAAACGACAACAGTTATACTTATTTCGATTTCAATTTTTAGTTAAATTTTAATTGTATAATCAATGTATTTTCTACTTGGAAAAGTGGTTTCCTTTCGAAAATAATAAATTACAGTTATTCAGTTGCTTATCACTAAGTACAAAAAATTACGAAAATATAAATAAACACAAAATTACAAAGGTAGTAGACACATTATTAATTATAATAGAAGACAATTTTTTGCTTGAAGAAATAAGAGAATTAAAATTATTTTTCTTAAAGTATACATCAGATAATATACTTTTGAAACCACCTCAAGTATAATAAAAAATGGGTTCAATTTTTCTTTACGAATGCCCCTAACCTAACCTTGAAAAAATTATTAACTATGTATTTTCGATACCACATTCGAACGCGATGTCAGAACGTATTTTCAGCTTAATTAAAACTGCGTGAAGAAGTGATTGAAACAGATTATTGTTGCAAAATGTAGAAGCTGAATTAATCATAAAAACTAATTTTGATGAGACCTGCGAAGAGTTTAGAAAGTTTTTAGATACTTCTAAAAAAAAAATGTTTTGAAAAAAATAAGATCAACTGAAAAATATCAGTATACTATACCTACCTAGTATTAATAAAATGTGTACCTATTATAGAATATTATTATTAATTTAT
>VUJU01005406.1:0-13924 GCA_009835225.1 Aphis craccivora
ATGACGTTATAGAAACAACGATGACGTCATAAAAATATTGATATTGCATATAATAGAAATGACGTCATGAAGTTATTGATGACGTCAGATAACGATGACGGCATCGTTATTATATGACGTCATCCGATATTACATGACAAGAATTGATAAGTTATCAATGATAAACATAATTGAACCTCAGCTCTTTAAATCTTAAATTGAAATATAGTTATTATTTATATATTTTTAATATATTAAACTTTGTAAGAGCCATTATTTAATAATTTTTAAAAATAAAATAAATTTTCAAAATCGTTGTTTCTATGACGTCATTTGTATTATATGACGTCATCGTATTATATGACGTTATCGTTGTTTCTTTAACGTCATCAATATTTGTATGACTTCACCAATATTTTTATGACGTCATCAATATTTTTATGACGTCATCGTTTAATATAATGTCATCAATAATTTTATGACGTCATTTGTATTATATGACTTCACCCGGTATTATATGACAGTAATCGATAATTTATCAATAATAAACTTAATTGAACCTCAGCACTTTTAATCTTAAATTGAAATATAAAGTTATTATTTATATATTTTTAATATATATACTTTGTAAGTGCCATTATTTAATAATATTTAAAAATGGAAGTAATTTAAAAAACTTAAAAAATTGTAATGCTATATGTATAAGTTTTGAAAAACTTCAATGAAATATAGACATATGCACATGTATGAATGCGTAATTTTACGAACTATAAAATTTATAATGGGTCATGGTTCGAAATAATGCACATATTTTACCAAAAACGCAAAAAAGACATGAATAATCCCTATACTACGCGGGTTAAAGTAGCAACCTTAGCGTTCTCAGCGCCACCTGTGGCCGTTTAATCGTGCGACTCGTTTCGGTACGTTTTTTCATGCGGGCGGCCGTACTAATTTGGTCTCCTTACTCTAGTCTTCATGGTAACGCCAAGCAGAATTATTACTTGACTACATCGAGATAGATAAGAATACTTTATTCTTATCTATCTTGATGCTTGATTAACTCACTGATTGATAAATATAGAGTCTGAAGAATGATAAATTGATGCTTGCAATTTACACGGTATATTCGTAAAATCATACCACACATTTAGTGTGCAATAAAAAAGCATTTTACGAAATTCGATTTTAAAGTGGTAGTTGAACAACTTTTTAGAGAATCAAAATGGTCAATGCAAAAAAACTTAATGAATCATATTATAGAACTGGCAACGCTCAAAATGGACCGGAACGCACCGGAAAGGCGTTCCGGTTCGTAAAATAAACTTTGCATCCGTTACGGTTGGTTAAAATTAAAATTTAAGAGTTCCGTTTCGTAAAAATTCACGGTATCACAATTTAGAGTATTAAAATTATAAAATTTCCTTTCGACAAAATATAAAAATAATATAATATACTTAATAATTTAATATAGAGAGAAGTTCAATTTGTAACTCCGTGAGGTTTCATCTGACATCACGCGTGTAAAATCGTTTTAATGACCGAAAAGTTCCCACAGGCTACGCTATACAATTAAAGCCGTGATCGCAATAAAAGGCAATAAAACGTAAAAATACCCAATTTACTATCGATAACGTATTCTGTCATAAATTGTAACAAACTCTATCTTACTACTATCTGTAATCGTTATACATGTGTTGGTACATTGTGTATACCTACCTAATTATATATTTTGATTGTAGTTTGATAATACTTGACAGGTGACAATGTCACAATATATTTAGTCTGTGTTTTGCTTCGAGTGGTCACTTACTGTATCAGTTATATGTGTGAGGTGCGTTTTACTTTTAAGTATTATAATTATTATAAATAATGAGTTCGTTTTTATTAAATTGGGTCAACAAACGTCCGAACGATTCATTAGAAATAGAAAATCCAAATAAAAAAGTAGCATTAGAACATCCTGAAACGGTCGTCGAAAATGTTGAAAGTTCCGACTGCGATGTACATATCCCAACTTGCTGAAATAAAAGTCAGTATGACGGGTTTAAATTATCATATAATTGGTTAATTGTACAAAATAAAAAATTAGGACGTAGTGTATGCAAAAAAATAACTCAATTAGGATTATTTGGTGAAAAAAAATGTACGTATTTCAAAACCTTGGAAAGAGTGTTCAATAGAATCAAATGGACAAACAAAAGATTCCCAAATGTCTAGTTTACGAAAGAAAATACATGAACATAAAAATTCGGAGGCAACAAACATTTTACAGCAATCCGAAAAAAACAGATAGAAAAAGGTATTAGTGAGTTACAACGGGCAAAATATTTAACTACTGAAAAAATCTTTAGAACAGTTTACAAAATAATTAAAAGTCAAAGACAATTTGTTGATTCACCGGTAGATATTGATTTACAAGTATTAAACGGGATTAGTATGGGGAACATATTACACTCAGATAAAAACCTGTGCGAAAATTGCGATCCATCTGGCTACTGAAATGAAAACGATTATTTGTAAAGATATAATTTTAGACAAAAATAAAATATCAATTTTGGTAGATGAGTCAACGACCCTTAGTAGAAAAACTACATTAGTGGTCGTTTTGCGAACATTTTTTGAAACATTTCCCGGTGAACCATATACATTCTCGATTTAATTGAACTATGTAGCACTTCTGCCGAACAAATTACTATCGCGTTACTTGAATGTTTGAATACATATGGATTTGATCAACAATTTTTAAAAGAATGTCTTGTTTGTTTTGCGTACGATGGAGCTTCCGTAATGATTGGGAAAAATTCGGAAGTAGCAACTCGACTTAAAAAAATGTTTCAAAATTTAATTATTTGGCATTGCTCGAACCACCGTTTAGAGCTTGCCGTTAATGATGTTGTAAATGGAGTTGATGGAATAAATCATTTTAAAATATTTATGGACAAATTGTATTCATTACATCATCAATTGCCAAAAAATGAGTTAAGACAAGTAGCAAGTTCTTTAGAAAAACAAATTTTACAAATAAGAAGAATTTTGTCTGTTCGCTGGGTTGCGTATAGTAAACGCACTATAAATGCAGTCTTAAATAATTTTTCAGCTCTTTATGAACATTTTAAATCTGCTTCAACAGATGTAACAAGAGATTCGAAAGAAAGAAGCAAGTATAACGGGTTAAAATTAATGATCTCCAGCATCGAATTTGTTAGTAGGTAATCTTAATGGAATGGCAGACGCTTTAGATGAACTAGGAGACTTATCGGAGTATTTGCAAAATCGTAATATCACTCTTGTAGATGCCGATAAAGCTATTAGAACAACAATTAGAGTATTTGATTCGATGGTAAGTGAGCCCGGACATAAATTAGCCGGCGCTTTAAAAGCGATTGAATTGAATACTTATAAAAATGTTCCTATTCATAATGGAAAGATAAAACAAATTAGTACAAGCCAACTAAATAGAGGTTTAGCAAATACCTAATTTCAGAAATCGGATGATAACAACTAATTCATCACATGTAAGTCAACATGAAAACGATCAACAGGATAACATATATAATTATACAAATTTAATCGATAGTCTTAGCGTACTAGATCAAAAAAAAGGCCTACCTACTTCCGATAATGATGAAATCGAAAATATTACATTTGGAGATGATAAAATACGTCACTTATGTCGCCACTTTCAATTAAATAAATAAAATGATATTGTTCGGGGTTTTCAAATATACAAATTGAAAAGAAGGTGTTCCAGACGACTTAAAAATACTTTTTAAAACCGTAGCGACTATTCCGATATTTACAAGTGAGTGCGAGCGAAATTTTAGCTCAATGAATGAAATTATAACACCTCTCAGATCTTCATTAAATATTAGTACAGTCTCTGCACTTATATTTATTAATTGTGCTGGCCCTCCACTCACTGAATTTCGTCCTGAAAAATATGTACGGTCATGGTAAGCCAAAGGTGGACATGCTGCTGATGACAATGCAAGTCACAAACGTGACAAAAAAATTGACGACAAATATTCAGCATTGTGGAAATTATTATAAACTATGTATTCAATTTGAACTGTAAATTTGTTAAGCTTAAAATTACTTGTATTACCACTATTACCTATTTATTTTTATTTTATTTTATATTATTATTATCTATTTAACTAATTATATTTCATTGTAAAGTAAACACGAATTAAAATAATTAAAATTAAAAATTAATATTATAATCCTCGTATACATTTTTTAAACGTTCCGGTTCGTAAAATTTTCCATTTCGAGCACTGAGAATTGGCATTTTTAACGGGCAACGAAGTTCACAGGGTCAGCTATAGCCTACAGTATATAGGTAATATTATAATACTATGTAGACATAATATTATAGTCTGTGTTATAATATTTTATTATTATTCAGTGGTTACCACGATTTAAGACGTTAGTACCTATTATCAAGAAATTCGTTGTCCAAACCGGTGTAAATTTAAGAATACCCATGATAAATTAAATTTTTCACGAGAATACCGGTATAAAATAAACGAACGAATATTTCTTGTATACTAGGTAGGTATTATAGGAATAGTCAATAGATAAAAAAAAAAAAATTGTGGTTACACAACTACGCCGAGCGTACACGTGACCTCGTTATCAGTGCTTGTTGTCGTATTATCTTATCACTGCACAGCGAACGCTGAGGCTTGTGTCCAGATTCCAGATTTCACCGCGTAGTGCGTAGCTACTAGCTAAGTGCGTACACCGTTATTCACTCGTCACTCGGACCGTCTTAAAACCGACTACCGTAAAACGCCAACGTACGAATACGCCTGTCGTTCAACGACCATCGTTTTTACGGTACCTTCGACTTTTCGTCATGGACAATCTGACCATTGCAAACGGTGTGGTAAGTGCCCGGACTAAACGTCCGCGAAATCGTAACTTCTTCGATCGCACGACATGTGTACGCCTTATTGCCCAACTGTTAGTATTGGTTAATATAAACGTGTATGTCTACTTACTCGCCCGCCGCACACCGAAGTGTGTTTCGAACGGCCAACGAAAGCAGTTAATAGTCGAGTGTTCAAGTAGACGGTTTTCGTTCATGGGTACAGCACGTACTGTTGTGTTCGTATCTATATGACTAAAAGTTAAGTTTTTTGATCGAATTTTCTTTCGTCGTTGTACAGCGATCGTATTATCATTTTCACTATACCCAAGTACAAACACAAAGTAATTTGATTTATACATATGTAAATACATATTTAACTTTGGCTTTACTAGGTAGTTGTTAAATATGATCAATTGTTGACAGTTCTTGTCAATGTTTATTCTGTCGAGCTAAAGGACACTTTGATTTTATGCATTCCTTCGCGAAACCTTACACTTGTGAGACGACTTTGACTATAACGAATGTCTCATGCGTATGGACAGAAGAACCAAATTGTTTTTGTACCGAGCCTAATTGTTCTCTCACTAGATAGAGTATAGGTACCTAAGCTGCATCATCTACTGATAGAATAGGAGTTGACTGAAACATAAATTGGTCTTGCTTGATTGCTATATTTTCTATTAAGCTACGAGCCGCTTTTCAGATTATTTCATCTGTCAGTTGTATGCATGTCATACTCTTTTCCATGTTTTTTTTTTTTATTTGTTAGCTATGTGTTAATTTTTTTGTTTTCTAATATTTAGTTTACTAGATATGTTAGATAGAAATCGTTTTCACTTATTGGGGATAAAAAATATGCCATTTTTATTTCGCATAGGTATTTTGGAAAAATTAAAAATTATTGCATATTTTAATATTTCAATATTTTTAAAATAATTTTGTTGAGTTTATATTTATGTACAATTTTCTCGGTAATATGTCAATTCGTTTTTATATTTTTATTCTTACTATTTATTTTTTATGACAAATGCATAACACAATATTTTTTTGTATATTTTTGAGCAAATATTGACATTTTTTTTTTGCATATTAGTATACTTTGTGGCCATATTTTAAAGTTTTTTTATTTCATATTTAAAGCCTTTTATTATATACACAATCACAATTGCAACAATAAGTTTCCCGCCAAATAGATTAACTTTTGAACTATATTATATAAGTATTAATTATATTTGATTTAATGAGAATATTATGTTTACAGGGAGCTGCAGAACTTTCTGCAGGGGCTGGTTTACTTTCAAGACCTGCTGATGAATATGGAAATGATGCAAGTATTAATTCTTATTTATATTTAAGTGTATTAATTATTTTTTGCTTTACAGGGAAAAGTTGAAATGATGTGGGCCATCAAAGCATACGAACATGCAGAAATATATTTTAATGTAAGTATACTACCTGAAACTTTATTTTTACATCCAATGTTAAACTAGTCATGTTTATATTAAAATTCAATATTATACTTATTATATTAATATAATACAATTGACAAATATTGAACAGTATACAATTTTTGATTTTTATTATAAAAATAATTTTAGTGTAAAATTATAATTGTATTAAGTATTATTTTTTTTTATTTCAGTTGATATGTTCTGTTGATCCAAAGTTATTAAGATTGACTCCTCACGACGAGAAGATTTATAAAGAATTTAGACGATTATTTCCCGATCTTCAAATAGAAGTTCTTGATGAAGAGGATGTAAAAAATGAGTCATCTAAAATGGTAAGTCTTTAAAATTTTACTATGGAGCATTTAAAATGTTTATGTTCTATAAATATTGTAATAATGATATATAAACCTGTGTATTTATATTATAATTCATAATATTATTATTATACATATCTAAAATTTAATACTGTATTATTATTTTTGTCTTAGAAATGGAGAAGATTTTGTGATCTTTATAAGAACATGGAAAACTACAATTTTGGCACATTAATAAGAAAGGATGTACACGGTGACTACAGTGAAAGCAACAGCTTTATAGTTATAAGAATACAATTTTATGCTATTGAACTGGCAAGAAATAGAGAAGGACTAAACGATATTCATTTTATTAACAATATTTATGATAAGGAAGACTTTGAACCTTAAATATAATATGTACATTATAATATATACATATACATTTCTAATTTGACTTATGGTTTATGTAATTATCATAATTCATAATTTTGGCGATAAAATAAATTTAAATGTTTTTACTTGATCCTATGCGAGTTATATAATCTTTTACATTTAACGTTTTCATTTATGTTGATTCTTTAAATTCTAAGAATATCTTTCATAGTTACACAACTATCTAGACTTAACCGTTCAAATTAGTTAATTGTATCTTTACATTATTATATTTTATTAGTCGTGATTTTTACGGCTGTAATGTTTGATCACTGATCAACATGTCAAACACATTTTTTATCACTCAACTACACAAGATTAAGTTTTTCAGACTATAATTTATAAACAATTTTTATTTATTAGATAGGAATGGTAAAGAACATTATTAGTCCATGCATATTATGTGTTACATAAAATATAATATATTATCTTATTTACATAATTCTTTTTTTAACATATATTTTAATAATAGTAATTTTTAAACTAGATGTGTTTATCCTGTTATTTAATTTAAAGGTTTAAGTAATACAATTCATGTCAATTAAGGCAAAATGCATACAAATCAAACAGCATTTAAATCTAATTATCATGACAATTTCCAAGAGATTCAGCTCTAAGCCCTTGCTATTCTTTATTTTTTGAAATACTATAAACACAAAATGAATTGATAATAAAACTAATAAGGAATGACTAGAGTAACTTATAAATGAAATTACATTTTTTATGAATCAATTTTTCACCAATAAGTACACCGTAATTTGTAACAAAACTTATAGACAACAATAATTTTGATATAAATATGTCTTATAAATATGTCTAACTTTATCTTAAATAGATAGAATATTTTTTACTAGGTAAGCAGATTATAGGCTCTTACTGATTAATTAATTGTATACTATTTATATGAGAATCGTAACTTAGAAAACTCACAAAACAGAAATTAGAATTCTAATTTCCAATTCACAGAACTCAGTAAAAAGTATTAAAAGTATTATAAATTAATGTTTTTTTATCTCTGATTATTCAGTGATCAATCTGTTTATCACTGAATCATAGAAGATGAACCATTTTTTAGTTTGTTTTTTTTCAGAGTAGAACGGAAGATAAACATTTTATATTGCTATCTCTCAACCTTATTCAGAACACTACCCTATATATTTTAGATATACACACACGGCCTATCCATTAAATATTATTTATGTTAATACTTATTTAAAATAAGATCTATTACTTTTCTCAAAAAAAAAAAAAAAATATATATACATATATGTATTATATATTCATAAGAATCACATAATTTTTAATACTATGTATTATTTTAAGTTAAAATAATACATTTAGGGCATTTGTAGCGGAAGTGATAAAAAAATGTAGTTCTAGCAGGGTTGTCTATTCAAACATGTAAAAAACACATTTCAGTAAGGTATGTTTAGCTTTAAAAATATATAATATATAATGTTAGTGGTGTACATAAAGAAATTAAATTTATTTATATATATATATTTTTTTTTAAAAAAAAAAAACAATGATTTTAAAGAGTATTGATGCATTTACTATTTATTAAACATTGCAATTTCATATCTATACATTTTAAAATTTAAACATAACAATTCATATGTTAGAATTTTATAACACCTGTAAATAAATCATATGATATTAATGATATCACTATTTAGATCAATAACAAAAACAAATCAACAAGTTTAGGAAGCTTCAAATTTTATATCAAACAATAGTAAATGTCAAATGGAAAATCTGATTATTTAACTTCTTATGTTATAATCTATAATATATGTATTGTGTTAGCTATTATTTTTTTTCCAAATTTTAGAAATGATTGGTTCATTTAAACTAAAATCTTTTTAATACACTTTCTTTAATGTTAATAATATAATACACATGCGATTTGTGTAGTTAAAGTATTATAAACAATCTTCCATAAAAATTGTAATAAATTAGGACCAATTAAAATAAATTGCACAATATCTTTTTTTGTTTGGAGTAAATATGTTATGGACTATCGTTTAATTTGTACATTTGTACACAACCCAATTTAATGGCAACATTATACATTACCCAGACTATAAACTTATCTAGTCTAGTTTAGATAATGTAAATTACAATGGTTGTTTTTTTTTTTATTTCATACATAATTTTTGACAATAAATTACCTTTTTACATTTTTTTATTTTAAATATTTGTTCCAAAAATTGAATTTAGACATAACATGCATTTTTGAAGAATATTACTTTATACACGACTATACTGAACAAGTAGTACTAACACACATATAAATGTATGATTGTAATAGATAATAATTTGGTAGAAACTCTTGTCACCGCTGTAATACCACAAGAAAATAATATTAATAATAATGTAATTCTGCAATATCTTAAATTACAAATATAAATATTACAATATTTTTAAACTTAAATTATTAACACTTATCATATTAAATTT
Source organism: Aphis craccivora (assembly GCA_009835225.1). NCBI lineage: Eukaryota > Metazoa > Arthropoda > Insecta > Hemiptera > Aphididae > Aphis > Aphis craccivora. The sequence goes on from VUJU01005406.1 coordinate 9,498, forward strand.
GTAGACTAAAAAACTTTGACAATTGAAGAGATTAAATCGAAAATTTTATATAGATATGTGAAATATAAATATAAAAGTGAACAATAGTTTCATATTAATAATGATAACATTGATAACCTTTATATAAAATAAGAGGGACCCAAGCGAGGATTGGCTATTTTTCAGTACCCAATACTAAGGACAAAATTACTCAAACCGGAAATGTTCTGTACTCCTCTGAAAAATAGAGTTTTAATGAACTTCTCTTAACAAAAATATTTGTTATAGAATCCTTGATAATCAAGATCAATGAAAAGTAATTTAAAATATATATTATATACTTAAAAAATATTAAATTATTTAAGATTCAACTAAAATATAAGTAAACAAAATTGACTAGGTTAAAGGTAATCACGTTCAATCAGTGGCGCCGAACACGTATGGTAAGTGGGGTAAATACCCCAAAAAACTTTTTAGCGGTTGGGGAGGTGGGTCACCTGGGTGCTGGGTAGGTCGTGAGTAACTGCTTTTATTACATAATGTAGTTGTCATTTGTAAATACTATTAATACTAAATAGTCTACAGATATGAGAGAAGTAGACAATAATTAATAAGTAACATGCAGTTAATGCAGTAAACAGGGTAAGATATCAGAATATAATAATGTAGTTGTCAAAAAATGTTAAAATTATAAAAAAAAAAATTAATAAGACTAATAAATCAAAAATTATGTAATATTATCATAATAAGATCACACTGTATTGGTTACTGGAGATTTATAGGTACATAGTATTAAATATCGAAGTATCAATTTAATATAGGTATATCACAATTTATATCTATCTTAAATCTTGATATTTATTAATATCTATCTATTATTTAGTAATTTTTCGTGATGCAAAATCATGAACATTTATATATTATATAATATGTTACCTATAGGCTATAACATATTATTTTATCTTACATTTAAATATTTTAATACTATACCTAATTATTTAATATTTTGAAAAAAAATTTTGATCATAAGTAAATATAAGTACATATAAAAAAAAATATTTTATGAGAAGAGGCTGGCCCAGGGAACATACCGGGTAACTTGTAAGAGGGGGATGTCTTAATTTTGTTCAGGTGTGTGGGTAGGTGGTACCTTCAAACAGGGTTTACCCCAGTGGTTTAAATAAGGTTTGGCGCCACTGCGTTCAATGGTAAGAAACAGAAAAAAAGTGATTTTAAGACAGGATGGCTATATATATAGAGATCAATAGAAAAAAAGTTTATTATGTTAAGCATCCACTTTTAGTAGCTGAATGACCAAGATCCCATTTGTCCAATACAATGACCTATAAAAAAAACAAGTTTACAGGTGTTATTATAGGTACACAAACAAAATGATTATTCATTATTACTAAGTTAAAAACAAAATCCCAACAGGTTATTAACGCTAAGATAACCAAATTATCAACAAATATAAAATTATATATTGATACTTATTGGTCATCACTATTATAGTATAATCTATAACATTCTATAATAAACTAAACATTATTATCACAATTAATATAGGTTAACATATTTCAAGATAATTTTTTAATCAGCAAAACAAAATATTAGAAATTTGTTTGCTAAATAAAACTGAATGCATGAAGGATATACCTAAAAACTTATTTCCTACAACTACACATAACTATTTACTTTTTTTTTGTTTACATAATTTTATATTAAATTTCCAAAATATTTGTTTCTAAAATGTATTTTATTTTATTTATTCTTCAATAAGATAATGTACCCCACTGAACATGTTTGTATGGGGGCCCATGATTTCATAATTTTAAATAAAAATTTATTAAATAGTTCATATAAATTAAATAATTAAAAATTTGTATATAACTATAAAATTAATATAGTAAATATATGTTTTCTCCTCATTGCTTATAATAATATAATTACTTATATAACTTAGATTTATGACTCACATACTCATCATTCTTGTAAAATACTACAGTCAATACTGTAATTTTTAAAGAAAATACTAGATTTTTGATGGGAAAATATACAGGTATTGCTTTTATATGTTTTACACTTTATATTATTTTATTTTGTAAATTAAAAAAAAAAAATGACCTTAAATAATATAAAGTACTTCTAACTTAACGTAAGTCACAATAACTGAATAGTTTTCCAGAAAACCGTATTTAGTTGAGATAATTGATTAGTATTGATATGGTGTTATGATGGATAAAAAAGATCATAGATATAAATTAGTCAAGTGGCATAACATGGAGTATTTTTTTTTAGGTGAAATAATATGAAAAATATTTATTTATTGTGGAATAAATAATAATATAGTGTAGATAAGTCAACTCATTTCTTATATAATAAAGTAACAGAATAAGTGCTAAGTTAATTTAACTGATTAATGCAATGAGTTAAGGTATAGTTAGACTCGCTTAAAAATGTATTAATACTTATTTTATTCATTGCATTGCAGTTGATTATTACTTATTAATTTTGACATTGATTATAAATACTAGTGTTTATAATCAATATTATAAGTATAAACCATAGATTGATAACCACTATAGATATATTATAATACTTATGTAATTATTTTAATTTTATCTGGCTCAATAAAGGTGCATGGTGGTAGAAAATAAATAGATACTTATTTTTTACCCCCTCTTACCTACCACAATGCTCGACTAGTGAGCCAAATCCAAATTGAAATAAGTAATAAATTATTGCATTGGTATAGCATATTTAAAGGGTTATTTAATTTATGGCGATACAGTGAATAATTTGGTAAATTCTAAATTGCTTGAGTGAAACAAAATTAGTAATAAAGCTTGATTCCAAATCATTAAAAACTTACTTTAGTCTGTTGCAGTAGATTAAATTCATAAATAGTTTACAAACCATGCATAATTGTGTATGATCAAAACAAACTATAGAATTAACAACTTTCTAAATGATGATTGCATGCTAACAAAATATTTTAAAAAATGATCTATTTAACATGGATGATTATTATAAATGAACATACCATCTTCATCAAATGTAGCCAGAGTCAACTTATTTAGTTTATTACATAATCGAGATTGAGGCTCACTGCGGAACAAATGTGCCAAAGGTATTTGTGATCCTATACATAACATTTTAAATAAAAATAGTTTATATTAAATTAATTAAGTTGATTACCATCTCCAACAGAAATATGTTCAAAGCCGCCAGTTCGATCTACATCATCATATTCATTCATAGCTAATTTGTGTCTAAAATCTTCAACGAAACCCGCGATTAGAGCATCTATCATAACAGCCTAAAAACAGGATATTTAAAAAAATCAACTTAATAGTTTATGTGTTATGAAATGGCAATTAAATATTAAAAACTATATTTACTTGTTTAGAAAATACTTGTAAAATTTTTGAAACTCTTGTTCCATTTTCTAATATTAAAAACTGTAGAAATATGCACGGTAAACAATGATCGTTATCTTCTTGAGATGGCTTAGCAAATTCCCATGAAAAATCTTGATACTTTAGACCCAACAATAAACTCTAAAGTAATTAAATTAAAAAATTAAAAAGTCTACCAACTATCACAGGTATTTAAAGTTGAAATAAATTACATTTTCCACACAATCTAAAATATAAACTCCTTCAGTGTTGACTGCGATATAAATAGGAACATCTTTATGGTTGATTAAAGACATCAAACCTCGAACAGGTTGTTCAATTTGACCATGGAAAAAAGCACATCTAAACATTTTTAATTCATAGGTAAAAGTTTTAAATTTAAACAATTCAAATATAATTTGAACATATAAAATAGAACCAACTGAAGAAATTCTATTAATACTTTAATACTAGTCATATTAAATTCAGTGTAAGCTTGGCTTAGAATTGGAACCATGAAGAAGCAATTTTCAGTGGACATATGTTATTTAAGATTTTATAACACTCTTATAATATAAGGCTCAGATATAAGAAAAACCGTTCAAAGCCCTGGATAGAGCTCTTAATGATCAGTAGGTATTTGGATGAACCAGGTAGACACTAGTTAAGAAGACATTATATACAAATATTTTTTACCTTAGTTTATATATAACATTAATTTTAGATTCAGAATTATCTATTTTTTACCATTATTTTAAATACTAAAGTGATTAAATAGTTTTCAAATTTAAAGGTTAGAATATAGGGTCTCACATAAGATTTTTATGAGGTTCTACTAATTATAAATTTAACATGGTAGTAGTAGTATTGATTTTTCAAGACTAAATTATTTATGCATTTAAAAATATTTATAACTTGCTTTAAAATCAAAGTATTATAAAAAGCAGTGCCGTACCCAGGATTTGTTTTCGTGGTGGGCTTAAGTATTCATATTTAACTCTATACGAAAATAGGAAATAATTTAAAAACATACGTCATATACACATACTA
>VUJU01005407.1:0-13923 GCA_009835225.1 Aphis craccivora
TATGCTGTACACAGACACAAAAACAAAAAAAAAAAAAAAAAAAAAAAAAAAAAAAACACACATCATTGTAAAATCAATACATTCTTCACTTCGTTCAGAATCTAAAAAATCCAAATAAGTTGAATAAGTTGGATGTGATATTCTATTTCTTATTGGAAATTTGAATAGAACATATTGGTATGCTATGTTTTATTTATTGTATCAATCATTGTTTAAATATATGTATATTATATGGGAATGGCATCACTACCAATATTGGTTATCCATACCGGTTGCTTGTACCTATTGTAAATAAAAGCAATAAAACGACACTATGAAAGTGTGAACACATACTAATTCGTTTTTTTCAAGTATGGCCGATTGGTTTTAATAAAATGTTTTTTTTTGTCTTAGTTAAAAAAATTAAAATCATAATGATTTGTTTTTGTTTCAATATAAAATTATTAACAAAAATGTACAGTTAGATTTTAGTTAATTCACTTGACCATTATTTAGTACGATTGTAGGCTTCAACAGTTGTCAACCTGGAGGTAACAGGTATAAGGCAGAAATATGGTCGATCACAATAGTAAACTCACGTTGCCAGGCAGATATGACTGCAGTAAACTAATTAATAATAAAACCACCTATGTTAAAAATAAAAGACAATACAGTTTACGCAGATTGAAGCATATGGTTCGCTTTAATAAGTGACATTACAAACGAGCAGTAAATATGTCTATGTTATAAGTGTGTTCGTCATAGAAATTTTAGCACAGTTCGTTGATATCATACGACAAGTGTCTCAGAATTGGAAAAATATATTACTCTTATAATTTGTTTAATTGGTATTTACACAAGCAGTTAAGAGAAAAATTTTGAGATAGCTAACTAAATGAGGTAGAGATGGGCGAAAGAAAACTATTGGTACGAAATATGACGTCTTGAAGGTAATGCCATTAAGAGCAGAACTGGTAAAGTAATAATGGTTCCAACAATTTCCAATAACCACTCAATTTCGCCTTGCGATTACAAAAGGATCATTGAACACATTTCCGAACTTGGCAGATCAGGTCAAGAAATCGGGAAATGTTTACAGATCTTAAATACAAAAACCGTTGGTTTAACCAGAACACAATTTGTGGAACGACGAATCCAGTCTACTAAGATCTCAAGCCGGTTCCAAAAATAAAGTTCTATACATTTACATTGTGAAAAACCAAAAAATGATTTTGTGTTTTCACCAAAAAAACTTCAAAGTGAAAGGTAAAATGAGTACAGAATCTTACAAGCACTACGATACATTTTAAATAAAAAATCAATAACCATATATTCTGTGGCAATAAATTATACTTTCTATAGCCTGCTATATAACATTAAATGTTTTTCTACATACATTTGTTTATGACAAATTAAAAATAATTTACTTAAAATTATATAAATAATGCAAGAACTTTAAAACTATTGTATTTACATTATTTATATTTATCAATATAAACTCGTAAGAAATTACGTTTAAATTTATAAAATCTGTTATTGGCGTTACCTGATTCAATTTAAACAAGAAAAATATACTTGTTTCTTATTAAAAATATTATACATAATTAACATTATTGTACCTATTATTGTAAGTCTAATAGCCATCGTAAAAATATACAATTTATATAAAAAAACATTTGTATAAACTGATAATCTTTGTAAATAATTGTAAAGGAGTTGTATTATTTTGGACAAAATAAGTTAAGGGATAACAATTGGAAAAATGCTTCTCCCTCAAGCCTCCTCAAAGTTCGGCAATTATAAGTTTATATTTTAACAGGCTGATACTATATCAAACCATTATAGTCAAACATTTTGACAATGCTAAAAAATAGTTAAAATAAAAATAGGTAACTACAAACGAGAAACATAAAATGTTTGATAGTAAATATATATTGAAAAAGTATTAGCTAAAAATTTAATTTGAATGAATTAATGGGATAAAGGATCATATTCTTAAATAATTTTAGGTAGTAGACTAGTTATATATTGAATAATCAGGATATAAAAAGACCCATAACAGTATAACACATTTTTATACAAGTTCGTTATTGGTGTTATCAATCTTCAAAAAATGTGTTATCGTGTCAGTTCATAGTAAATTTAAAAATAGAATATTATTAATTAGTATCTAAAGAAAAGAAAGCATATAAAAATAGAGAAAATAATCATAATTTATAGTTATATCAGCTTCACAAATAATTTAAATTAATTATTTTTTATTTTAATCCTTTTAATGTTTTATTTTAACAGATCCTTATTTTTATTGTGAGTATTGGACTTAAACAATAAGTATCTATTCAAAAAAATATAGTTTTTTTATATGTTTGAATTTGAAAACATTTATCCTTCATTTTCACAACAATTGGTACAAGCCAAGAAACTATTTTCAACAAATTGAGTATATGAGTATAGTTTACCTAACTATTAGCTATATACGGCATACGGTGTTATGATGATACTTACTGAATCTCTCGAATAAAGAGAATAAAAAATTATTTCAATTACCAAAACTCTCTATTATGGACATTATTAAGCCAGGAATATAATCCATTTATTACTAATATAAAGTAATATTGTATAACCCATGTGAACAACAGTATTACAGTAAAAGTATATTCGATACACTCAGGCGTATATGCCTGCTGTTTTAAGATTTTCCTTCAATAATTAAAAAATTAAACTTATACATTTTTAGTTCTAAACTTTGGAGCTTTTTGACTCATTAAATAACCTAACCATACCCATCACTTGTCGAGAGCATTTATTTTGTATTTGATATTAAATTATAAATTATATTTCCTAATACAAAACACATAACAATTGTCTTGCTTTTTTTTTTTAGTTTTTTACCACTCCGATATCATTAATGATAAAGCAATCTCATATACGGATTTCATTAAAAAGCGTGATGACTACCTGGGTAAGATTTGTAAATAAAATTGCTACCTAGGGTCTCTTAACAAAAAATAAAAATAAAAAGTGGGTAAGTGGGTATCGCTCTGCTGTACATTAGATGCCATATGGATCATTATTATATATTATAGGAGTGTTCAATTTGAATCCAATGATAGGTATCATTGTATACGAAAAACGATTCTGAACGGAGATGATTTGTCAGACTAGAATATAATTTCGAATGGTGGTGAAAAAGGTGGTTTATGTTTAATGGACTGAATATACCAGAATTTAAGTTCTTTTATAATTATTATGAGCTAAACTTATGGAAAAACTCGTATTGAATTTTCAACTCTTAGCTATTTATACAAAATTTTTTATGAATTATACCTACGAAATAATTTGCAAATATTTATGGTTTTGATGAATTTTTGTAAATATTTGAACTTCAAATGCTAATAAAAAAAAAATTTGTGATATGTATTCTTATAATTTTTTAATAACAAAAAGAATAACTTATGGGGAGCTTTGTATTAAATTTTCAAGTATTTTGATTGGGCCAAAAAAAATTTATTGACACTTCAAAAAAAATTTTTCATAAAAATTGAAAATTTCAGTTGTCTATAAATAGCTAAAAAAAAGTGCAAATATTTTGAAATTTAAATCACGTAAAGAAAACGCGAATCTTAAAAATTGATAAAACTTTCAAGTATTTACGACTTATACTTTTTGAATAATAACAAATATTTAAAATCGTATGAAGATAAATCGTTATCGTTACGCTATTTCCTAAAAATTATAATTCAAACACACTTAAATTTTTTCCTATAATGAGTCTACGAGTTTTCTCTATAGCTACTTGAAGTAAAACTTATGGAAAACTTAGTGTTGTATTTTTTATCCTTAGTTATAGACACAAAAAATTTTATGATTTTTCACTTCAAAATTAGGTACTTGCAAATTTTAGCGTTTTTGACAGATTTCGTAAAAATTTGAACTATAAACGTTTATATAAAAAAATTTTTACTAACGATTTTTAATTTTTTTTTAGCTACAATAAAAATAACTCATAAGGAACCTTGTATTAAATTTTCAAGTTTTTTGGCCATTCAAAATTTTTTTATCGACACATCGACACTTCAAAAAAAAATTCTCATAAAAATCGAAAATTTCTATGGTCTATAAATAACCCAAAAAAGTCAACAATTTTTGAAAATTTAACTGTATACAGATAACACTGACATAAACATTTTGTGAAAATTTCAAGTATTTACAGGGATTAGTTTTTGAGTTACAACCATATAAAAAAAATCGATTTGGTTGATAACTGGTTTTGCGTAAAAATTCCCGTTAATCCGTCACTTTTTTAAAACTGTTAGAAAATGTTTACTTTTGACCTCTATAATGCACCAAGCATATTCACTTATTTGCCATCGGAAACCACCCTCAAAGTTTGAAATTGAAGTATTATTTCGACTAGTTATGCTGTACACAGACACAAAAAAAAAAAACAAACAAACAAAAAACACACATCATTGTAAAATCAATACATTCATAAATCGTTCAGAATCTAAAATAAAAAATTGGGGGTCGCGATCCGAAAAAGGTTGAAAACCAAGCTGGTATAGCTGATAATAATTCCAGTTTAATTATTAAACTACTGAAAGACCTTTATTTTGTGGTATCTCAGGGATTGACAGATACCAGATATCTAGTATTTCATTTAATAATTTTAAATTATTATTTTGTATTCAGAGAAAAAATATGAATGGATTGTAACAAAATTAAAAGTATTAAGTTTAAAGGCTGCACACGAAGGTAAGTTTTTCTGTATAATAATTAAATAGGTAGTTGACAGTTTTAAACGATTCATTTACTAAAATAATAATTATTATTATGGTTTATTTTATGCAAAAAAAAAAAAACTAATAAATAACACATATAAACTGAGTTTTTCTTTTTAAATATAAAGATGGAAAATTCCCACATAAGTATCATAGGCTTGTATTTTAGATTGTTGCTTTGTATATAATGTTTAATTTAAAATAAATTAAAAGATCTAAATCAACATTTTTAGATATAAAGTATACTGGCTATGTTCCGAAATATTGGTTTAAAAGACCACAATTCTTTGGTAATATATTATAGTTTATTATATCAACATATAGACTAACATTGCAATTAATTATGTTATGAATGTTATGATTATATCAATATTAATTCAATATATTATATAACTTGTGATTTTCAGAACTGAATAGATTAATAGCAGAGTTTTGTAATATATATAAATTAATATGTGAGCCATTTAATAATTAATTTTAGTATAATAATAATACACAATTTAATTGTTAGTTATAATTTGAATAGATAATGTTTTACTTTATATTTTCATCAAACACATCTGAAAGCAGAAGAATATAAAAATTATCAGTAACAATACATCATTAATTTTCATCGATGCATTTTTATTACATACACATATTTGAGAATAATGGTAGGTAACAGAAAAAAAAAGATTTTCTTCAAATTAAAACAGAATTTTGTAGAAAGACGATAATAATAATACTTCACATTTAAATATTTTTAAATGGTGCTATTAACTATCCATATCGAACACGAGTGTATGGACGTTGAAAAAATAGATACTTAAAATCTGTTAAGTGCAATTTACTATACCTATTATGTATAATGTTTTAAGGAATAGGTATACATTTCTAAAATAAATTAGATGATACTGAATTAATTTTTCAGATATGTATAAGAGCGAATTAGATAATAATGCATTCATTAAGTGTATGTATCAATCTTATGATTTATTTTAATCTATTTTATAGTGATTTTTATATCTTTCGGCGGACTTAAATTGTTCATAGTTGTAACTTTATTTTATTTTTATATTTTGCATTATTAATACTATTTATTTCTAAATAATAAATTGAAAGCTGTCACCACGACGTAAAGCACGTTGAAGGTTAAATAAAGAATATCGTATGTTGCTTATATTTAATATGTAATAACACCAATAACGATCAGTACTTATAACACATTTATGATTTGATAAGTACTGTAAATAAAACGAACAATTTCTCTTTAGAAAAAGCATCGCACCATTAGTTCCATCACTAATAGTTTACTGTAAGGAACAAACATGACTGTATCCTCCTTATTAAGTCCGAAAATTAGAAGAATTATTGTAAAATATAAAATATCAACACTTCTTATTATTCGTATTTGCGTGTTGCCCAAATATATTAATTATTTTCCCTTTTCTTCTCAATAATCAATCATTTTATCATCACATTGATCTATATTCCAATCTTTTTCTTAAATATTTTATTTTTTCGATTTTTACTAAAAGTAAAAAGATGCTAAAAATATAATAGATTATAAGTGGCTTTTACTTTGTTCAGTGCTAAGTAAATAATGCTTATGCTTAGAGTATTACTGTTTCTTTCGATTTCATTTTTATTTATACAGTAATCATATGCCAAAATGCCAAATGGAGATTTTCTACGATTAGAAATTTAATTTAATTTATTAAAAATCTTCCAAAAAGCACTATTACAATTACCTACTATAAATGCATTGTAGGGATATCGATGCAAAATACTTACTTCTTTAAACTTAATATTCCGTATGGTAACATATTATAGTATTGTAATTATTAAGTGCTTGTATGAAACCATTACTGTATTAATATTGTATTCTTACATGACGTATTCTATGTACATTTAAATATATCCAAGACGTGTCATATCTTAATTCGTTCTGTTTCACTGTGGAATTCCATTAATAGATAAACGAGAAAGTAAGTAACTATTTTTAATTACTTAAGCTTTTTGTTTGTAACATACAAGTATGCCAATGAAGTCTCGTAACATCAAAATCTTTTCGTATACCGCCGTATACCGTTGTGTTTGGTAATAGTCAGTTAAGGTACTGATACACTGAACCAAATAAAGAAAAGCATCTAAAAGTTACTACATCATAACAATAAATTGATCTATAAATAAAATAGACCTCAAAGTAGGTAATATTGTATCTACTTTTAAAACATCAAGCCACATTCAATTTTTTTTCCGATGGATTGCAAGATTCGCTTATAAATAAAACGCATTAATATCTTACTAAATGTTAAAATGTATTTTAAATAATTTATAACAAACTTAATTATTTCTTAGCAGATGTCTGGTTTATAATATAAATACTAATGTTAAGTTAAATTTAAAATTATATAAATTTATTTCTACTAAAAAATTTATATTTTAGTTGAAGTAATCAAGAATAAATTATACGAACCAAGTAAAAAATATGTGATTAATAAACGTGTAAAATGTTCTACTTTAGAAAATACTAAATTGATTTAAATTTCCAGATGTTATTTTGAATAGAAATGGTAATTAAATTTAACATTTCATTTTTAGTAGCAATATTAATAATCAACTTCATATTATAGCCTGCAATATTTTGAGTAGTTTGAAATAAATCAAAAATATGTAACCAAGTGTTGTATTTATATGGACGCATTACGAATTGTTCGAGTAACAAAATTTATACATATGGAGCACTAATTCCCAAAAATTATAATTTTTCTTTACACAATGTGTAATGTTGATTTTATTTATAATTTTATCATACCAAATAATAAGTAGAAATATTCTTTCAGTGGTACTTACTAAAGAAGCCATTTCTTCAGTTTTATTGAATTCCTTATCAATACCTCTAACGAAAATGGCGACTTAATCCGTGTCTTCGGAATTTTCACCAATAGCCAAAGCACAATATTTGAAAGAACATACTTTTTCTGGAGATGGTAAACTGCGGCAAAAATTTTTTTTCCTCCATTTTATTTTTGATAGATTTTCCAATGTCATCGATTCGCGTGCTTACAATCTGATAAGATAAACTTACTTTTGAAAAGTCTATTTTTTATTAGAAAACATTGTATCTGCGATACTTTCCAAACACTTTTTAATAAACTCACCATCAATAAATGGTTTTGATTTTTTCAGTCAAAGATGACTCTACATCTACGTTACTTTTGCAATGGAATAAGACTGAAGAGTAGCGTTATTAATATTTAGTTGCTGTAAAGAAAGGCGTGTTTTTAATTCTAATTTTTTTTATTTCCAAAAATATCTTCGGTCAGAGTCCATTATGACCGTGTGATTTTGTAGATAATGTCTTTTTAAATTATAATCTTTAATAACTGAAATGGGTTTCCCTAAAAACTATGCATAATACTCCATTTTTTATTTATATAAAAAAGTTATCCACTGTTCACTTTTTGTTGAATTTTAATTAAAAGATGATTTTGAAATTGAAGTGAGAGGCGCATTAACTACCATGGTTACCACTGGTGGATACTGGATACCCCCAGTTTGTTCGATGTTTTTTCACGTAGTTTTATTATTATTATTTTTTTAAAACTTATTCGACGAGTATACAATACTAATGTAGTCATCAAGGCCGGTTCCATCATATCATCATGAGAGGAACATGCAGAGGAATAGATTTTTGTAAGGATATACTTATGTAAGGCAGAAAAATAATTTCGTCGGTAATTCATGGATTACACCCTAAAACTGACCACTGTGACATTAAGTGTGAGTTATTTGATTTAGGACATCTAGTACATAATGTTACAAACATTCAAATAAATAAAAAATAAATGATTCTAATTAAAAGTTATAGATCAAGACAGGAGCTACTTCATTAGAAGTTACTTCACAAACGCGTAGGCAGGGCCGGATTTAGAACAGGTGCCGCCCTAAGCCTTTTAAATATGCCACCCCTATCCCAAGAAAAAAAATTTAGTAAATATTTATATGATTTTTTTCCATTTCTTCAACAAAATTTGCCGCCCTCAAAAAAATGTCGAAAATTATCACGGGCGTAGGCGTAAATACGGCACTGAACGTAGGTTATAATAGATTATAGGTTTAGTATATAATTTTTATCTATAGTATGTAAAATTTATACGATAGTAAAACCTACTTATAAAGACTTTTTGACCGTTTAAATAATAAAGCACTAGGGCAATTAAAAAAAAAAAAAAAAAAACAAACTGAAAAATAATTGTATCCTTTTTATGTTTAGTTACAGTTGTACTGGATATTAAAGATATAACAATGCGGAATAAACTTGGTACTCATTTTAAAACATTTAATTAATATTTAAAAATCATTATTAGGTTAAATAATGAAATATGAATTTCCATAAAGTGTTAAATTTTTTCAACAGATCTAGAAAATCCTGTTGTTGGGTTGGGCAATATTAAACTTATGTTTTAAAATTAATCTATAGTTTTTCTATTTATAGAGTTATTAGAAAAAATGGAGTTTACAGATGTAACTAGTAGTAAGTAGTTGATGCAATTTGCAGTTATTATTTATCGTTCAAAACAAAAAAAAATAATAATAAATATTTTATTTAGTGTTTACTTAATATTTGATATTTCTATGTGAAAATTGAAGACCATTTGCCTGCTTGACATTCAGATGACTCTAACCAGTTTAACCTTATTTATTTTACTAACTGTTTGAGAGGTTCAACTCACTATTGAACAAGAAAATTTCCAAATCGGTTAGATTCAAAATAAATATAAACGCAATTTACATGCAGCTATTTTATTGATAACTTATTCATATAACAAAAGATAATTTAAAAAAGTGGGTAAGTGGGTACCGCTCTGCTTACATTAGGTGCCGTGTGGATCACTATTTTATATTATAGGAGGGTTAAATTTGAATCCAATGATAATTATCATTGTATACGAAAAACGATTCTGAACGGAGATGATTTTTCAGCCTAGGAAATAATTTTCAATGGTTGGTGAAAAAGGTGGTTTATGTTTTAATGGCCTGAATACGTCAAAATTTAAGTTATTTTATAATTATTAAAAGCTAAACTTATGAAAAATCTTGTATTAAATTTTCAACTCTTAGCTACTTATACAAAAATTTTTATGAATTATACTTACAAAATAATTTGCAAATATTCATGCTTTTAACAAATTTTCGTCAATATTTGAACTTCAAATGCTAATAAAAAAAAATTGTGCCTATGTATTCTTATAATTTTTAAATCACTATAGGAATATCTTATGAGGAACTTTGCATTACATTTTCAAGTATTTTGATTGCGCCAAAAAAATTTTATCGACACTTCAAAAAAATTTTTTCAGAAAATTTGAAAATTTCAGTTGTCTATAAATAGCTCAAAAAAATTCAAAATATTTTGAAAATTAAATCACGTAAAGAAAACGCCAATCTTAATATCTGGTAAAATTTTCAAGTATCTATGACTTATACTTTTTGAAAAATAACAAATATTTAAAATCATTTGAGGATAAATCGTTATCGTTACGCTATTTCGTAAAAATTTAAAATTCAAACGCGCTTAAAATTTTTCCTATAATGATGATTCGAGTTTTCTCTATAGCTACTTGAAGAAAAATTTATGGAAAACTTAGTGTTGTATTTTTAATCCTTAGTTATAAACACAAAAAATTTTATGATTTTTCACTTCAAAATTAGGTACTTGCAAATTTTAGCGTTTTCGACAGATTTCGTAAAAATTTGAACTATAAACGCATATAAAAAAAATTGTGACAAACGATTTTTAATTTTTTTTAGCCACAATAAAAACAACTCATAAGGAACTTTGTATTAAATTTTCAAAACTTTTTGGTCATCCAAAAATTTTTTACCGATACTTTAAAAAAAAATCGAAAATTTCAGTGGTGTATAAATAACTCAAAAAAAGTCAAAATTTTTTTAAAATTTAACTGTATGTAGATAACACTGAAATAAATATTTGGTGAAAAATTCAAGAATTTACAGTGATTAGTTTTTGAGTTACAGCTATATAAAAAAATCGATTTGGTCGAAAACTTGTTTTGCGTAAAAATTCTCGTTTTTCCTTAATTTTTTTTTTTTGGTTTTTCCCGGCGCTTTTGAAAACTATTGGGAAATTCAAAAAACCTCCCCAATGCACCAACTAGATTCATTTTGCTACAGGAAACCACCCCCATAGTTTGAAATTGAAGCGTTATTTCGACACACAGACACAAAAAAAAAAACACAACATTGTAAAATCAATACATTCATCGCTCCGCTCAGAATCTTAAATTAATGTATACAATTTAACCACTTTTTAAGATATTTAAACAGTTATTAACTATTTCAAAGTTCAATCCTATAAAATATCATTATAAAACTTAATGATTCATTTTTGCTATTTCCTACATAATTTATTAGTTCAAAAATATGTGATTGAGTGGATTAGTCAGAATATGAAATGCTTTTTAGAATGTGTAATAAAGATAATTTAATTTCAACTAAATCCCTAAATAAAGTTATACATGAATTAGTTGAAAATATTTTACCATTGTCAGATAATATTATACTTGATTGTTTGACTTTTACTGTACCAGTTTCATTAGCATCGAAATATCGAATGAAAGAATACCTAACAAACTGAAATCAACTATAAATTATTTACTGCATATGAGAAACGATAAAATTCACCAATGATTTTAAAATTTTAAATTCAGAAAAAAACATCTTTGACGAATTAAAATTTTCGCCGATTTCAGATAAGAGGACAATGTTAAAACAACGTAGAATTAATATATTATTTATTATATAGTTCATTACCAATACTTACCGATTTGTATTATTATTAACCAAATTACTTTTTAATTACTAACTCGTAGCATTATCATATGTTAATCTTAAAATAAAATAAAATTTGCATTTAACAAATATATTATACTAGCTGACCCCGTGTACTTCGTTGCCCATTAAAAATGTCAATTTTATAATATGATTGTTTAATTTGTTATTTAATATTCGTTTCAACAGTGTTCAAAACTTAGACATTTTCATTGATCGTTTTGAATCTCAAAAAACTTGTGCAAGCACCTCTTTAAAATGCGAATTTTGTAAAATGCTTTCTTATTGCACACTAAATTTTTGTTACGAATGTACTGTGTAAATTGCAAGCCTTGATTTATTATTGTTCAGGCTATACGTTTATCAGTCAGTCAGTCAGTATAAGTATATTATTAGGTAATCAATCCACCTGTGGTGGATTGCGGACTCTGTGAGAAGTGTACCTTAGTTTATAATTTCCAACCCTTAAGTTTCAAAGTTATATCATTTTTTTTTTTTTTTTACTACGGTGGATAAGATACAATAATGTGCCATCTCGTGGTTTTTAAATAGTTGTTAAAACAACCTGACTTATTTTATTTTTTATTTTTTTTTTTTATAATTGGTATAACTTATTTTATTTATTTTCATTTGTTTATCTAAAAATTTATTTTTACTGATTTCAACCCTTCAAAATCAAAATTTTGAAAATCGGGTGACTTAATGACACTTAGGAAGGTTTTTGGAATAATTCTGTGAAAAAAAAATTAAAAAAAGTTAAATACCGTCGTTTCAAATTGGGTACCTGATAATTAAAAAAAGGCCTGTTTTTTTATATACAGGGTGTCCCCCGAGGATACATCATAATTCTGATTTTTAATAATTCTTTATTTTTTAATAAGACTTACAGGGACAAGAACTACAAATATTTTGTGTTTTAATTTATTTTAATGTTTTGGTAAAAAAGTTAAGAAATATTTTTTTTTATTTAATTATTTTCAAAAAAATCGAAGATAGCCATTTTGTAGAGATAATTTTTTTGAAAATATTAATATTTCAACATTTTGATTTCATTATCTCTTGATTTTAATATTTTTTTCTAGTTTCTAGAAATACAGCGAATTATTAATTAATACCATGATAGTGGCATAGTGGTATTAATACAGATAACCTGTATGTGTCCCGAGACCCGCATGGTCGTACGGCCATTCGTTTTTCTAGAAACTAAAAAAAAATGTTAAAAGTCAGGAGATTAATGAATACAAAATGTTTAAACGTCAATATTTTCACCCTAATATACACCCTGTATATATAAGGATAAGGATGTAATATAACTATTATTATGTTAGATATTATTAAATAATAATATTATTTAATGGGCAACATTCAGGTAATTTTTAATTTTATCATAGACGGCCGGGATTTATGTGTTAGTTGTAATTAGTTATTAGTGTGATACTCATTATGTAGTGTATAAATATAAACCTTTTTAAAAATGTTCCACCTCCTTTCCGGGGCTTCCCTGATTATGTAATCATTATAATTTAAATAGGTAGGTATAAGATATCAGAATGTGAATATAACAGGGTAAATTTATAATACATTTTGCAGTTGATAAGAAGTTTTACAAAATTAATGAAATAGAATATAATGTTCTATTAAACCGTAAGTTCGATAAAATGATATATAAATATAATAATAATATAATATAATATTTAAATGTCAAATAAAATAAAAACTAAGCTTTAATAGCCAGTAAATTGAATGTCGGTCTTCAGTGGCGTGCCCAGGAATTTTCAATGGGGGGGGGAGGTATATATGTTATACATTTTTTAGTAAAAATACATTTAAATTAATTATGGCAAACACAAAAATTGCTATACATGTGTACATTCATGCATATTGAGTATTGTTCTATAACTAGAATTAATTTAAATAGCCATACACACTATACACTATTGTTATATTGAAATAACAGCATTAAACTCAAAACATTTATAATCTTTATTAAAATATTTAATATACAAAAGAAAAATAATTTTAAAAAACAAATTAATTATTCCAAACTGAAATTTAACCGCCTAGATTTTGTACTCATCTTATTAATCCATCATTCCATCCAAGGTGTATCAAATAACAATACACCTTGATTCCATCTTACCATAAACATGATTAATTATTAATTACTTAGAGAATTTATAGCCCGTGAACGTAACACATGATCATTGATCTATAATCCATATAGCGAATGTTTATAATAAGCAATAGCCAATGGGCAATAATTTATAAGCAATAACTTATTACTGATAATTAAAAGTAATATTTCATATAGGTATAATAAGTTGAA
>VUJU01005408.1:0-13922 GCA_009835225.1 Aphis craccivora
TCGTTTTTCGTATATAATGATAATTATCATTGGATTCAAATTTAACCGTCCTACAATATATAGTGATCCACACGGCACCTAATGTACAGCAGAGCGGTACCCACTTGTCCGCTTTTTTTTCTTCAAATTATTAGTATTTGATGATTCTACTATAATTATACCATAAAATAAATTAATATAGAAATGTTAAATGATAATTTGAATTATTTATAAAAAAGGTTACATAGATATATTGTTTAAGCTATGTATTCTAAGTTAAATAAAAAGTACATATTAAATTATATATACTTATACTAAATTAATTTTACATTAATTTTTATATACTGTAATTTTTTTTTTATTTGAGTTTCTTGATTGAAAACGGATTAGTGTAGTATATGAAGTAATTGGTGCATAAACGAATATTTTTTTTGCTTTTGTTGGTTTTTGTTAAACATAACCAGTAAGATTGTTTATCGAACAAGCATTTTATTTAGTATAATGAGTTAATATTGTTTCATCGGGAAAAAATGAAACATATTAGAGAAATTACATTTTTTAACTTAAATTGCGGTTTTGATGTTTATGACTGATAAAAATTACGGGATGCATTACGCCGATTCTATAAAAAACGATAGAAAAAAAAATAAACATATTATACATCCCATGTCAATACATTTGGCTTTCTCAGTTTTAGAAATATTAGGCGAATTTTGAAATATTTTTTTTTATTTAGTTTTCTATGCACGGAAGTAGTATGTCAATGCCAATAAAACGCATACGCCCATATCCTGTCGGTTTTATTTCGATTTTCATTATAACGCGAGCATATATTATATACATATATGCGTATTTTTATCATATATATCACTTCGAAAATCGATTTATGTCGCATAACTTTACGCCGTAGGCACGGTATATTATACAGTTGATTATACATAAACGACTAAGGGAATACGATATACGTATTTCTCTCGTAACGGATGATGAATTTTGGATCGGCCGTCGTTCTGTTAAAAAATGAAAATCCAGCGCGACTTTCCGTCGATTATCACTGATAGGTTTTATGTAATTATAGATGCCGAGATGTATATATGTGATTATAAGCATCTTCGTATTTAGGAATGAGCGTATAGCGGCATCATTGTAGAGGCAGCAAAGTTTGGCCTACAACAATTAACTGGGATTTGAACGTTTTTATTAATATACTTGAATATTCATTGAAACTACTTTTTTGACCAATACTAATTAATTTTTTTTATATATAGATGAAAATATAACAGATTTTATAAGTTAATAGTACACATTTGATGAGGGATGGGGAAAAAAATTGGAAATTATACAGCTGAGAAAACCTAAATTAAGGTTAATAATATTATTAATAAGGACACATACATATAGTGATATTTTGTTATGTAAAGTGAGTTTTGAAAAAAAAATAAATTACTATCTATCAGACATACTTATTACAAATACAACAATAATATTATAATACTATATAGTATATAGATTACGTCTACGGATTTGCGACCATATCTTTGAGAGGTGTCTGATGATGACGCCTATGTGCCGTGCGCAGTGTACGCCACTGCACACGACAACAATTTAATAATGTTATACAACGATGAAATATACGTATGCGCACGTGTCATTACATAATATAGATAATACTATTTTATAACATATTATACCTATATATGGTATATATTTTGTATACATAAAATATATAGTTGTGTCACAAGCTTATTGTATAATTCAGCCATACCCTATGAAAGATAATATAGGTACATAAGACAGGTAAAAAATATCAAAGTGAAGATACTATATGCCACATTTTGATAAAACACATACATTACTAAGTCCATAAGTAACATTATATATAGGTAGCAAACACATATTCTTGTATTGAATTTTGTCGCGTACGTAAAAAATTGTGATCCACAGGTAAAACTAACCTAGTAAATACGGGCAGTTTGGATCCCATGATTTTTAGCCTGAACGCCAGTAGTGCACATGTGGATAAAAACAAGAACGCCAGCCGTTTGACTGCGTCCGATGGGATGGCCTGTAGCAAGCCTAACGGGGCGGAAGCCGCGTTTCCGGTGCCGGTTTTTGGCGAACCACTTCCACCACTGGAGCTCCCGCCGCTGGTTGCTGACTGGCTGTTTACGGCCACGGATAGTCTGAACCAGTTCAGTAGGTCCTTCGGCCTAATCTGAAAAAAAAATATTAAACCTTAGTATACACTGAGTTTTGACCCTCTTTACATCTATTATTTTAAGACATTTATAAAGGTTTAATATGCAAGTTAAATTTTGATTAATATCAACATTACTCGGGTAATTTTTATATTTAACTAAGGACTCAAGGGTATTATCATACATTATAATACGTATTAATGCAAAAAAAGGAGGAATCGCCCTATTATCATATACATTTAATAAATTGTTATAAATTATTATATTAATTTATTTTACTATATGGCAGTAATGCTATAAGTTATATAACAATGCAATAGTATAAGATTAATCTAAATGATGTTTTAAAATTTCAAAGTGTACCTATATAAAATATAGTAATAAATTAAAAATTTTTAAATTAACACGAAAAATAGTTTTGAATTACATAGCATTAACTAAAATCATGATTATTTTTTAAAATAATATATTTTGTCCAAATTTGAACTTTAAATGTCTGAAATAAAATAAATTAGTTAATACATATTTTTATATTGTTTTAGTTACATGATGAACTATTTGTGAAAAATCTTACATCAAAATGTTCAAGGTTTTAACCGAGTGAAAAAATGTCAAAAATTGTATCATGTATAATATAGGAGATTCTAAATTTCTAATATAAATATTTGGTGAACATAAATAACTACGATTACTGGATTTTGAGTTACACTAAAAAAAAACAAGTGAAACTAATTGTCAAAAACTGGATTTGCGAAAAAATTTCCATTATTTCTTATTAACATTTTTTCCAGATAATTTAAAAAAATACTTTTAATTTTTAACTATTGAAAGTACCAACTAGATCAAAGAAATTACTGAGTTGAAGATCAAAGAAATTTTTTCTACTACTACTACTACTTAAAAGTTATAATCATAGTATTATAATAAATGTTATTATTATTATAAATAATGTGAAAGAGTGAAATAATAACAGTGATATACATAATAAGAAAATATTATGAATATTATGTTCTTACTTGTACTTTGTCTAATAAATATATAATAAAAAAATATATTACGCACCTACAATTTATTGTTGAGAAATTAGCATTACCTACTTATTTTTACATGAAACTATTATAGTATATAAAATACCACAATACACTTGTGAAATTACATTTACATTTAATTAATATTCGTATCACATTTTGTTTTGCGTAAGAATCGTTTGTAATTTAATCTTCGTTATTTTCTTTAATATTTTTTTAACATTAAATATTTTATCAAGTTTTACTATATTTCGAAAACACTCTGTAGTTGATACAAATACATTAGTTGTTTGTATACATCTGAGATAGTAAATGAGTGTCATTATATAATATGGTATATCACCACTTTTTCACAATACTCAACTTTCCTCGCGGGTGTATAGACAAAGTCTTAAATAATCATCAAGACAAATATAACCCAGATGACCGCGAAATATCAACATCATCAAAATAAAAATTTTCAGTAGCCCAATATTCTATAATAGTAATTATTAGAGAACGGAATAGATTTAAAATATTTGTATGCGGTTTGAAATCGAAAAGATTTCTACAGTAGAGTAGAGAACAGTACTATAAATTATAAAAATCAAAAAGATAAAATGATTGTGATTGTGGACAAAAAAATATTATTATGTTAGATTAAAATACTTCTTAATAAAAATGGTAATAAAAACTTGAATGACATAAAATGTTGCATTTAAATAATTAATGTAAGTGATGTTCCTATAAATATTACCATATACTGGAAAATATGTTTTTTTTTTTTTTTTTATTATTAATTTTGTAGTTTTAAATTACTATATATATAATCATATAGTAAACATTATGACATCTTAAAATATTTAAATATGTATTTGAATATTTTTACTTTTATACTAAATTAAAAACTGTTTCTTAGCTATTATAATATAGTGATAATATAATAGTATAGTTATTTTATGAATACGATTTGAAGACGGATTACCGTTGCCTTTAGAACAATGATGTAAAATTTGTTGTTGGGTTGTTAAATTACTCTGCTCGGGGCGATTTTCCACTGTGTTAATCCCTTAAATACATGCGACTGGGTGTACACGCACAAGTTGTATCTATACGATACTGTTATCGAGTTACCATTCATATACAGAGTGATTCACCAAGCATACCCACCCGCATGTTTTGTTGGGTAGAAAATTATTATGTACGGCACTTATCAGCGAACGGGATTGTACATATTTTAAAACACACGATTCTGTACATTTTGTACCTATAAGATTTTAGTGCGATGTTGCCAAATTTACATAAGATCATATAGGTATTTAACTTAGTTATAGCGTTTTACTTGCGTTTTTTACACAAAAATAATATCAGAATCTAAAGGACGTTTCAATAAAATGGTCTAAGCTAACAAACAACGTTTAGATCATACAATCAACGAATATAACAAATTTTTGATTCATCAAAATGTAATAAAATATTCGTCAAGTATTGTAACAAGTATGTACTATGGTATTGAATTTTAATTTATTTTTAAGTAGTTTTTAGTTAGTAGTAAAAAATGTTTATAGAAATTATAATATTCAATTCAATTGACAAATTTTTAACTTTGACTGTTCCATGTTCATTAACTTTTTGGAGTCATTTTGATAATCCATTATTTGATCAAAACTGAATGAAATCGTACTTAATCGATTTTCCTTTACCTACGAGTACCTAATAAATTATATTCTTGATTTTTTTTATACTATTCTTATTTAAAGAATGTACTGTGGCGATATGAATCTCGGTTTTATAGGACAGTTTTTTATTTTAATACAAATTATAATTATAGTAGATTATAATTTTTTTTTTTTTGAAAATTTTGATGTGTTCAATTCAAAATTTTAAGAAGTAGATTATCAGTTATTAAAATGTTTATTTAAGGGACAAACGTTTTTAAAAATTGTTTTACAAAAATATAAAATATATGTTATTTACTATACAGATACTTGGATCATTTTTAAAAATTATAAATATTGATAAATTAATATAAATTACTAATGTTTTCAAACCGCCATAACCTATCCTTGTCTTTCAAACTTATTATTATTAGTATAAAAAGTTAATGAACTCAATATCTATTCGTTCAAATTTTGAATTTGTATCGAACAAATGTTAGGAAAATGCTCTAAATAATTCACGTATAAAAGAGGGTTTTTGACTTGAAAATCAGAAGTTAGAACATTCACAGGACACTAGTTTATTGGAAAAACTTAAAAGAATTCTAAAATACAATCTTAAAATATATTTAAAAATTCGAAAAATCTGATTGTGAAAACTGGATTATTGAAGAAAAACAAAGAGGTAGGTAAGTATGCTTTGTGAATCGTTCTGTATATAAGTCTTTGTCGCGGGCGGTCAACTATATGAGATGGTCATGCATAGCACACGCACGTCCGTCGTCGTAGGTTTATCACCGAAAATGCGCGTCTATTATTCCCATACGCGCCATTAAGTCTACACACGCACGCATGGACATTGCAGTAGTCATTTTATCCAATGCTGCAATTCTTGAGTATGTGTGTGAGGGGCCCCTTTATATAAATTATTACAATCTGACGGTGAGAAACAATCCGTGGGCGAGACGAGATTCGCAAGGGGAGCGGTGCAAAGAAAAGAAGATTAAATAAATTTTTATACGCAGACGATATCTTTCTTATTGTTATTACTTTATTTTTTTTCACTTGTGCCCTTCCATACGCGTGTTTCTTTATCCTCTCCCTCCTACCTCAATCATTCGTATTCCACATTCGCGTTTCCACTCTTCAGCGTACAATTTAATATTTTGCAAACTTTCGGCGTGCGAATCGAAAGTTTCTGCTGTATATAGTAATATTTTCCTATCTATAAGTATAAGGTTTTTTCGTCTTTCAAAATTTTTTTTCTTTTCGCGATCATGCAGGAGATACCTATAGGTTTAACTGTGTGGAATCTTGGAGGGGGGAGGGGGCTTAGAGGCACCAAAGGTTAGGTTAGGTTAGAATTGAATGTTCGATGAGGTATAATATTTGCTAAATACAAATATACCTACTGCAAGATTTTTTTTTTAAATTTTACAAATGCTAAGAATATTGTTCTATCATTTAAAAAGGGTTCTATGGCGATATTATTTTTTTTCAAATGAGAACTAACTTTTTTACTATAAATTTTTAAGCTGATAAATGATCAAGCATTTATAAATAAAAATAATTGAAAATATGATACTTCGGTATATTTAAGAATTTCAATAATTAGAATTTGATTAAATACATTATTCAACGATAAAATGAGTGTGTGAATGCTTGATGAACCATTTACTGGATACATAATATGATGTTAATTTATTTAACCATTTGAAAATATACCAACTTAGTAGAAATGTATAGGAAAAATATTCACACAGATTAATAAAGTAAAAATATAGTGGGGCTACAACCCCTCACCATGAAATTTTGGTCCTAGCTTAACACTTTATGATAGATACCAGTAGGTAATAACGACAAAACGTTCGCGAATAACGCTTTCGGCAACCGTGACAACACAACATTTGACAGAAAAGACATCATCTGTTTATTAAGAAAATTTGCGTGGTGGTACATGTATATTGATCGTATCTTTCATCGATTTTTCTAGTACGGATAAGTATAGTGTTTGCGAGCAGAAATGGCATAAAACGGTTTGAATTATGGGATACACATATGAGTCGAGTTTAAAGGATTTTAAAAATTGATAATGTTATCAACGTGCGTGACGAATTGTTATCCAAGGGACTATTTGGTAGCGTGCACAAAAACACGTCCTAACGATTTTATTCACAAACGAAATTAAAAAAATAAAATTTGACAGCAAAAACCAGCATAACATTAACGCTTTTTTCAATTCAATTTTACTATAATATCCTTTTATTTTTTTTTTTTTACTCACACACGCTTATGATATGATATGATATATATATATATATATATATTTGTTTTATTGTACGTACGAGTGATTTATTGTTTTTGGCATAAACTTGTACCACGGGCGTTGGTAGTAAAGCATTCAAATATATATTTTGGCCACCGAAATACTATTCCGGGTGCCTTTTTTGTTCAGTATTATTTATTGATATCTTTATAATACGTCCTGATTTTATCGGTGATTGAATAATAATAAAGTTAAATGGTTTATACATCATGATTAAAAACTAAAACAACAGATATAGAATTTTAAAAGCGTTCTCGAGTAACGTCTAAAAGCGACAAAATAATAATAATAATAAATCTTATCGGCGAAAAATATTATGTAAAGAGAAAACCTTTTATTTTTTACATTATATACTATGAAATATATATATATGTATATTATACATTATATATGTGTGTATATAAGTATGTTACTGAACTGCACGAGATGTATTTCGAACGAATTCTATTAGACTTTTCACAGGCCCCCTAGACCAAGGCTACTTTTATTATTACTATTATTATTCATCTTTTCTTTCTGCCATGCGTCAGCCAATCGAAAATACGAGTATATAATATATTTCCCGCATTGTAACGAATTCAGAAGAATAAATGTTGCCATCTTTACTCTAAACCCTAAGGAAATCTGTTCAGAAATGTATTTCCCATCTTTGCGTAAACCCTATAAATCTTATCACGCTGCAGTTTTACCTTCTGAGTAAACGACGAATTTTCACTCAGTTTACACAATATGCATAAATGTTTTGACCTACATATGTAAAAGTCAGATTTGCGTAGAAGCGCGATTGGTTTATTATTCGAGTGAGTATAAGTGCGACTAGTAAGTCTGCGATGGGATAGAAGCCAACGCACATCACACACAAACTTGACATTTGGCAAAGAGCCGTTTTAAAATGGCAAAGGTCTTTTTGTCATTTTAATGATTATCTGTATCGTGGTATATTTGTCTCGCCGACGCGACAGAATCTACGTTTTATTTTGCTCTTTATATTATTGTTCATGTTACCTTGAATATAGTTTCTACACACGACTGTAACAAATTTGCCTACCTAAAGTGCCGTGTTTACAACTATATTAGATATTATTTTAATATTCTTATTGTATATTATTAAACAGTTAAACAGTACCTATAATATAACATTTGCGGTAAAAAGTTTTCAAACTGATAAAATGTAATATAGAAAAAATAACAACAAAATAAACAAAAATAAAATCAATGAGTTTTAAAAAAGCTTGAATTAACTAAGCAAATACATGATTCATATTGAATACACTAACATATATTCCATATAAAGATATAGTTCTTAACCTATTTATTCAAATCATGATTTTTGAAACTTACTTAGACCATTTTTACAAATTATTATTACTTATACATAAATTAATAATATTAATCTCTAACATTATTATATCGGCATAGCCCAAATATCTTTCAAACCTATTATTATGAACTTATTATTCTCTATGTAAATTATACACACATTTAAATAACTCAAAAATACTCAATCTAATTTTGATTCTGATATGTAGCGTTTTTAAAAAAATGTGTCACCTAAATAATTAAGTTTGTATCTTTACAGAACACGCCTTAACATTTTGAATAACTTTATTATTGAAAAAAAGGGTGATCATTCTATGTGAATCACCCTGTATACATTTTTCTAAATATATTTGCTCCGTTTGAAAGGTATTTTTAAATAGCACTGTATAAAATGTGTGTGTGTGTGTGTTTTTTAATATATTATAATTGAATTCAGTAGAATAAACAATTTTGTAATGCAAGTAAAAAAAAAAAAAAAAAATAACAAAAACAATTATAGAAAATAAGTTACAGGAGGCTTTTATTTAAGACAAAAGTGTTTCGCGACTGTGCCGTACTTAAGACGACACTACCATCGAACAATTAATTCGATTTTAAATTATTTTCTTTCGTAAACGATAATTCTCGCTAAGGAGTTAGTAAAAATAAATAATAACCATGTACATATTAAACACCCTTATCCGGTACACTCGAATATTAATGATCGTCCGGCGAATCGCTGTCGACCTCAATTTCTGTACGAGACCAAGTCTTGTAATTAATCATATTATGCACGCACTAGAAAATCAGTTTAACCATTTTAAAAAAGTTAAAAAAAATTAAATAAAAACTATCTTGCAATAATAAAAAAAAGAAGACTTCGAGAACAGATTTGTTCCGCTGTGTTGTTGTAGTTTTTGAAGTAATTCGGTAAAACAAAGAAATTATATTATATAATATGTACTACGTTGTTAAATTTGAAATTATATTTGGCCTCTTATCTTAACTATTTATTTTATTATTCTCGTGACAATATTACATTATTTTTCGGAAGAACAGCCACAGCCGCCGCCACCCGGCCTACGTTAACGTTCAGCATGACTCTCAGATTATTATAACGTCAATAATTTGTATCTACTGCCGTTGCGTGTCATTGAACGTTTTCGAGACGGTGTTGCGATGAAATATGTTGTGACGTAAATAAGGGTAATTAAGTGCGCGGTTCTAAATGAGGACATTTTTTGAGAAATTAATAAATACAGTATATAATAATAATGATCAAATTATTATGGGTTTGATAAAAATAAAAATAATAATTTAAAATATTTCACTATCTCCAGCATATGTATATATAATATAAATAAGCATTAAGCATATTATGTAAAAATTTTGGTTTTTTTTAAATGCAATTTATAGCGTTTAGGCACAATTTTCGTTTTTGTAATTGTTAATACAGGTTATAATTAACATCTAACTATCACGAAAATATGATGGTAATTACTTTAAAAATTTATGAGACGGACAACGATAGACAGTGAAAATCGTTAATAGTGATATAATATTATTATATTAGTTAAGTTATATCTCATAAGTAATTCTATAACTAGGTATGTAATATGTATAGCTATTATTAAAAAATAAAAAATATTATATTTTGGTTTGAAATGTTTTTTTTTTTTTTATTAAAATTACTTAGTAACTAAATTTCTACTTTTTAAAAGTTTGTTTTTGATCTTATTTTATTTCTAGTCATATACTTTGACAAAGGGTTGTTTAACATTTTCATTTTACTTAAAATATATTATTGTCATATAATTTCTTTAGTTATATTGCGAGTAACTATTAATCTATTATAGATATATATTTATCTAAATTCATTAAAAATAGACGTCATTCCATCCGTATGGCGTTTGGTATTTATAAGAATGCCATAGCAATTGATACATACAAAATAAGCGTATAAAACATTTGAGTTTTGCCTTAGATCATATACAATGGATAGTCATGGCCTATATAAGGTATAACAAGACTATTTAATAAACTTCTATTACAACTATATTACTTAAATAGTCCTGGTACACCCTGGATATTACGCATAATGTCGATGATGTACATGTTAGCTACGAGTTGTTAATCATGTAGTTTTTACTGCGCATGCGCTAGCATCTACTCGTATATTTATCTCAAATTCGAAATTAAAAAACAAACTATTATTGCGAAAAATGTGCGATAAGTCACTTGCCCATGCGCAGTAAAGCCACATTACTAAATGACTTGTTGTTAACATGTATATCAAAATATTGAGCTGTGGTTCCATCTATTGTATATGCCCAGGAAGTTTTGTTCGGGGGGCGCCAAAATGTGGGCATAACAAAGGAGTAGGGCGCTAATTTTATACTTTTCCCCGGGTAAAAAATATACTAGATCCGGCACTGTATATGACCTAAGAGTTTTGCTGGGATCTCTAATTTTAGACCATTAAACCTCATAGATTCACTGCAACTGCAGGTGTCGAACGATTTCTATTAATATATATATTGGAATACGAAATCATATGTGATCTTATTTGTCAATGATTTTTGCAATAAAATACAAGTGCGATTGAATTTTCTTTTTCTGTACGTGTAAAGACATAGACTACTTAAAATTTTTATGTTTTGTAATTTTCCATTACCAGACTATATTACTTCGATCAATAAAATATTAAACCACTTAACTATTTCAAATAATACATCTACATCGGAAGTTGTTGATATCTGATTTGTTACAAATATAGTGATTTACAACAAATTATCACGTTTATACATAATAATGTCGTTAACTAAACAATTTAATTAAATTATTTAGAAAATACCCAATATTTTACGATTTGTTCATCTTATACGACTCGAACGCCAATCAAAAGTTTTCACAAACTTAAATCAAATCATATATTTTTTTTAAACTTTTGATGTATAGATTTCCATTTTACTTTGATTTCAATTTTGACGTATCGTCGTAATACTTCACAAGTCATTTCAAACATACTTTTAAGTTTAGAGGATCAAAATAATATCATCTAAGATCAAAGCACATTATGGTGTCATATATATTAAGTTTAATATATATGTATTTTTAAAACTAATTAAACGTTTTTATTTAATGTCGATACGGTTAAATCATAGTCGGTAAAATTAGTCTTCTACTTAAATTATGGTTGAGTAATTTAGCAACACAATAATTATTAAAACTATAAAAAGGCGTAATATTCGCTTTAGACAACTATTTCTGGTATAAGGTTATAGTCTTTTCAAAACTGATCAAAGTATTATTTTCTAAATGTATTCCTCGAGTATAATTGACAATTTAAAATAGTCAATATGGTAATATTAAACAATTAAAATGGTATTAAAACGTACAAAATTATTTTGAATAGTTTAATGTTCATCTAACATATTTAATTATATTTGTTTATTGGTGTCACGGTTAAAAAAACATAACAAGCATATTAAATACAGCATTATGCACAATTAAAATATGTTTATTTGCGTTTTATATATAGTTGACAAATCAAAAGAAATTTACGGTTTAATATTATAATGTATTGTGTCACCTAAAAAATGGCGTTTAGTATAATTAGGTATAGGGTTCTATTACATTTATTGCAGGTATGTATGATATTCGTATGTTATAAAGTATGAAATATTGTTATTAGCGGCATGGTATGCAAAAAATAACCTTCCACGTCTTATACGTCTAACTTAACAATTAGTGTTTTTTCGACGATTAAAAATATAAAAATATAGATGAAATAAAAACATTGAGTGTAATTCATTTCAATAATGGCACCCTGGGTGTTTATTTATGTCTAAATCGGCGTAGGCGGTAGCCGCGGTGGGTGCAAAACCACAAAACGAAACTTGAAGGCAAAAGTGTATATTATATACATAAAAGCGAAGCGGTAAAAAATCATATAAAAGCCTCGGGTGAAACGCATTAAAAGGAAATATTGTTACAGAATAAAGCGATATTTATTGCTAAAACGATTCTCCGACCCCAGACCGAGCTGTTATTGCAATTTGCAATAGTGTGGAGGAGGTTAAAAAATATTGGAATATTATTATAGTGGAAACGTGACTCGTTTCTGGACAATTTAATGGTGTGTAGGCCGTGTTTGAACGAGCAGCAAAATGTGTGTGGAGTGCGAGTGCACGTTAGATCACTGTTTTAAACGTTTAAACAATTTACTTTACCCATTTAACGATAATTTTAAGTACTTTAGCTACTCGAATAATTGATATCGCATATATTAAACTCTCCAGAAAAGCTCGTTGTGGGTTAACTGGCTGCTAGAAGGTTGAAGGATAGGTCTGTAGCGTTTACCGATTTTGTCAAAGCTGTATCATTTAGATTAACGAATTTATCGAGTCAGAACGGTTTCTCAGAAGTCACGTTTTCGTCAAAGAGCTCGGGCTTTAAGCTTAAGTTAATTTTGTGTACATATAACATTATAATTAAATCCCTCCCACATTTATACTGTATACAATATACAAATACCCCAAACATATACATATACATATACATATTACAAGTCATATTACATAAGGGTATGGCTCAATTAGTTGAAATTTTCAAAGTAAACCATTGTAAAATAAAGCGATTAATGATTATAATAAATATAAATAGACATTTGTTAGTTTCAATTGTAATGATTAATAACATTTGACAAGTTTTAATTAAATTAAATCGATTAATTCAAAATAAAAACTAAGTAACAAAATAATTAATTTATTCAAATATATTTAATACATATTATTATACATTATTATATACAGGGCGGAACAGTGAATCGGGCGATTTTAAAATAACTATAAAAACCAAACAAGTATATTTTTAACAAGTATTTAGACTTCTTATACTAAACGCTTATTTATGGTAAACATAATTTTATAGTTTTACTACTCACATATCAATTACTGGGATTTTCGTATTTATTTTAAAATCGACTGATTCACTGCTCCACTCTGTACATTAAACATGTTATAAACAATACAATTATATGACTATCAAACGATTGAGCATATTGTTCTTTTCGGTCAAACGATTGATAAATATAATATTTTACAAAAAAAACTCACCTCCAACTAAAAAACTGTTTATTTATTTATATTACCTAATACTTTTGATATTCAATTAGAGATAAGTAAATTACTCAATGTATTAAAACTAGTAGTAAGTAATTTAGTCGTATTTAAAGTTACATAATTATTTTAGATTCTGAGCGGAGCGATGAATGCATTGATTTTACTATGTTCTGTTTTAGATTCTGAACGAAGTGAAGAATGTATTGATGTATTGATTTTACAATGGTGTGTGTTTTTTTTTTTTTTTTTTTTGTTTTTGTGTCTGTGTACAGCATAACTAGTCGAAATAATGCTCCAATTTCAAACTATGGGGGTGGTTTCCGATGTAAAAG
>VUJU01005409.1:3253-13921 GCA_009835225.1 Aphis craccivora
TGACTTCGGAAAAATCTACTATAAAGTATAATGTATAAAGAATTAAGACAGACGACGATGGTACGCGTCTATTATTGAATATTATTGTTGTATTATTTTTGATTTGTAGCTAGTTGGGTAAATATGTAAATGTTAATCCAGAGCTGTATATGGATATTTCTAAAGTTAAATTACTGCAATTACTGTACTTATGTCTTATAGATTATTAACTGTAAATACGTATAGTTCCGACTTTTTTTTTAATCATCTAAATATTTCATTGGTGAGGGGGGCCTTAAAAAATACGGCCTTTATTAATTATTTTGGTTCATTAATAAGGAAGCGCCGGTTATTAGCTAGGCTGCCACTGCGGATGAAGTCTAATACTCTAATCACGCCTATTCAAAACCCACAAAAATTTAACCCGGTTTTGAACCCGAAACCCGCAAAAAATTGTACCCGGTTTTTAACACGAAACCCAAAATCCGCAAAAATTTTTATCTGGTTTTTAACACGAAACCCGAAACCCGCAAAAAATTGTATCCGGTTTTTAACACGAAACCCGAAATCCGCAAAAATTGTGCCCGGTTTTTAACACGAAACCCGAAATTCGCAAAAATTTTACCTGGTTTTTAACACGAAACCTTAAACCCGCAAAAAATTTTACCCGGTTTTTAACACGAAACCCGAAACCCGCAAAAAATTGTACCCGGTTTTTAACACGAAACCCGAAACCCGGAATATTTTAAGCCGTTTTGACTCCCTGATTTAAAGACATACCTACAGAAGTAATAAGCTACTTAGTACGCACAAGAACATTTATTTGTATGAATAAACTGAACAATGAATTGCTCTACAATCA
The DNA here is from genome assembly GCA_009835225.1 of Aphis craccivora. NCBI lineage: Eukaryota > Metazoa > Arthropoda > Insecta > Hemiptera > Aphididae > Aphis > Aphis craccivora. The sequence continues at coordinate 4,095 of VUJU01005409.1, forward strand.
CCAGATACTCAAGACAACCAACAAAAATAAAAAGCAAAAATTTATTAAATAAATTTAATTGCTAATTAGGTAGTTTCATTTTTTTTTTTTTTTTTTTTTTTTGTCAACTACTGGCCAATAATTTAATGCTTTAAGAGCTACATTTCTCAGTTCCTAATAATAAATTAAAACATCATAAAATTATAGTTGAATAAACCATAATAAAATTATAAAATAATTACCTGTTGATGGTCCAATTCATCATTAATGGATGTTCATGGACAATTTCACTCTTGATTGTCTTTAAGACTAGTAAGTAATGAAAACGTGACTAAATAACTAAATGTTTGAGTACTAAACAAAACTAAATACTAATTACTAATTACTAAATTTAAAATGCATACCTAATTAATATTTTACTAAACTTAATTGTTAATTGTACTTTTCTTTGTTACGCGGTTTGTCCGGCCGCCGATTTATCATGCTCGCCGGTTCGTGATAAATTGATTCTGATAACTTTTGGAGAACAGCAATATGGGTATCATAAAGTTGCTGACATACCTTTTTTCTTTATCATGGAATGTATGATCCACGATGTAGAGAAGATAAGGTGACAACACTCCCGTATCTTTCAAAGAAAGACAAAAGGAAATAAAATATTGACGCATAAAATCTCGGCAGTTTGGTAGTTCAGAATTTATAACCAGAGTACTCCACCCTTCGCTCGAAGGCCGACTTTTATACGAGTCGTAATGGAAATTTATATTTAAATTTTATTTAAATTGTATTTAAATATATTAATTGCTGTTCAAATGTCAATAATCCGCACGTAAACATAATATATTTTATGCTATAACATAGATTATTAAAATAAACTAATGTATTGGAACCTTGTACCAATATTATTACCTACCTATGTGAAAATTAATGATGAAAAAGTATTAATTGCTGTTTAAATGTCATTAATTCGCATGTCAACATAATATATTTTGTGTCATATTGTATAGATTATTAAAATATACTAATGCTTTGGAATCATGTACCAATTATTATGTAAAAATTGTAATAATATTATATGTTATATACCTACTATGTAGTCATATCGTACACATTCATTGATTTAAATAAAATGCATATTTATTGTATGATATTTATATGTTTATTTATTCATTGACATATATATTATATACAAAAATGGAGTTAGTAATACCCACAAACAATAAGTATAAGGTACGAGTTTAAAGAGTTAATAAAAGCTCAAATAGACGACTACCTTCAGACCCAAATACACCAAAATAAAAAAATCATAATTTATATAGGTACCTATATGATATAATAATAAAAAAAAATTAAATATTAAGCATGATGTAGAGAACATATAATATCTACAATAGAGAATAGAATATATTCACAGTATAAATGAGCTGAGGACAGACAAGTTTAATATTAACTAAATCGGGTATTCGGGTGTGATGAGCATAAAAATGTATTAACCAAAAACATTATTATGTTTTATTTACTATCAAGAATGTTATTTGTATGTGATGCAGAAAACCTAGTACAGTTGGACTCCGTGGTAAGCAATAATAGGTGATAATAAAAATTAAAAGTTCGAACACTAACCTCAAAATACAAATGTTACAAATTAATACCAAGCATTCAGAATTGTAAAGTTCCACTACAATTATTTTAATATAAGAATTTCCCACTTTGGTCAAAGGGACTGCTAAGTCTTACTGGCCTCTAAGCACTGGCTACCAGTGTTGGCTACTTGCTCGCTGCTCTTCCTCAGACATTCAAAACATGAACCTAAATCGATTTGCTATGCAACAACCCCCCAAGAAAGTCATTGGATAAAAACCCATTTTCTAAATAAATAAATATCTAATGTGAGTATTGATATTTCAAATTTGTTACACTTACATTTTCATTCGATGTATACGTTTACTCCATGAAAAATCCATGATAATAAATCTGGCTGTTATCACAGGGTCCTACTGTGCGATTCCCGACTACTACTTACACACTACACTTCTTACTTTATAGTTCTTACGATACTGGTTTTAAGTGTGTGTCGAATAGGATACACATTTACATTGAGTTACATATTATGCTGCTAGTTTTTTTAATAAGAGTTAGTATTATAACGTATTATTTCCGCCATACACTTTCGATATTTGATTAAGATTTACGTTTTAAAATACTATAATATTCAAATCGTTTCCATCAGAATACATTGAACTTTCAGTTACTAAATTGTTCACTCACAGAAAATGGCCCAAACTGAAGCTGTAAAACAGGTGAATTAAAATTATATATCTATTAAATAATCAATACGTCATGATTGATGGATTAACTAAGTCGAAAATGTTTATTGATTATTTTACTCGTGTTTAAGATTTTTAGTGCACTGTTTATGAAATTCATCATTAAAGCATTTGTATGCATTTGTATATTTATTCTGGTTAATCGTATGATAGTATTATGCTAAGTGAGCATAACACTAGTAGGTTAGATTAACCTATGGTATAGACTATAGAGGTTTGAAAAATGAAACTTTTGTAGTACAATTTTTGCATATTTTGTATTTTAAGAGTTTATTTTATCATTTTAATTGCATATTTTAACCTGTATTTTGATGACTTTTTTGTTGTTTTTTTTAGAAATTTATTAAATATTATTAGGTAGGTATAATATAATATGAGAAAAAAATATTATATTTTCATAGTTTCGATTAATATCAAAATAAATTAATACGTATGCTTGAATGTATAGTTCTCCCGAGTATGATCTTAGATCAATAATTGGGGAAATAAAATACCTATACCAAGATCAGACCATCGATAATAACCATCGACATTATTTCACTATTGTTTAAAAATAATTTTTTATTTAACATATATATATTTTAACATTTTAGTGCATATTCAGTTGTTTTTTACTTCATATAAATTTGCGCTCTGCAGTCATCATTAACATGGTTAAACATCTTGTAATAAAATTTCTTCACAAATTAATTTTATTAAAATTATCATCATGTTATTTACTTTCTACATACAATTCTCCACCTATCATTAATATTTTACTTATTTGTGTATTTCAGGCAAAAGAATTACATGAAACATTGCAGGCTGACGTATGTATTGAAACTATTTTTAATTGTAAGATTAAATTTGTCTGTAGATCTTTACTATTTTTGTCTAAAAATGTAAAAATTATCAATTGTTCTTATGATAAACATGATTTGATATTATATTAAAATTATCGATAAAAAAAAATAATGTTTCAATAATGATTATCTTTTAGCTATAGCTTTATAAGTTATATATTTAAATATCTGTATATTTTATTTTATATTTTAATTATTGAGATCAAATTTAATGTAAATTTAAATTTAAATTTTATATGTTAATATAAGTATTACAATACTTATATTAACATATAAAATAAAATTATACAATTCCAATATAATTTTAAGAATATAATATTATGGTGTTCCAGTTTTAAATCGTAAATCTTATTTTATTTTTATTATATTTATATTTAAACTATAGGCAGAGAATCGTTTAGTTCAAAAATTTCCTGAACGAATATTACATTTAAACGAGTTACTCAAAATGCCTGAGTTCAAAATTGCTTCAAATGACGTGAAATGTGAATTTAATAAAAAGTAAGTATTGAATATTATGCTTTAGTTTAAAATTATTAAATATTTAAACAATTTTTTGATTTTAGTTCAGATTCAATTTCAGAAAAAACATTCATACCATCCCATAAAAAAATTATTGAAGTTATGAAAATTGTTAAACCCAATGTCAAACAATTAGCTGAAGATGCCAAAGCTGTTCGTAAAATATTTATAATATTTACACAATTATCACAATCATTTGTATTTGTATTTTTAGTTAGTTATGTGGATATGCTTATTAGTACCAAAAATTGAAGACGGAAATAATTTTGGAGTATCTGTGCAAGAAGAGACTATTGGTGTTATAAGTGAGATTGAAGCAGCAACAGGCAGAATTCTTATGAAGATAACGCACTACTATTCAGCTCGTGCAACACTTATTTCCAAGGTTTATACTAGTTTTATTAATTGAAATTATATTTAATGTATTACTAGGTTTTTGAAAATTACTAGATTGCTGATTAGTTAATTGATTTTAGTCTATGTAATTATTATATTATAATGTTACAGTATTTGTCTATGTTATATGTTAGTAAGACTGAGAAATCATGTGGTAGTGTAATGAGTTTTTAACATAAAAATACTAATTATGCCCTCTTCGTTATTTCTTACCCTCAAATAATTTCTATAAAATTTAAACATTTTTAAATATGATGTGAATGAGAAAAATTTTAACATCCTACAAAAGCAGGTGTCTTCGAAAACCAAAATTATGATTTCTCTCAAATTAAAATAATTCATGATTCTGTTCAGTCAAGAGTGAAGATTTAAGTGGCTTTGTAATAATACTTTTGATACTATTATTTATTTTTGTTAATTAATGTGAGTTAGAAAAAATTTAAAATTTATACATTAAAGGTATTAATTATTTTATTTTATTTAAATACTATAACTAGTTACTATTCAAATTTTAAATATTCAATGGAAAGTTGGTTTTATGTATAAAACACACCTAAAAATATAAAATAACACATTTTAAATTTTATGTCGAAAACAAATAAATGAGATTTTTAATAATTTAAATCACTTTTTTCAGGTTTGCAAATACCCATTCATTAAAGACTATCAGTATGCTGTTGCAGAATTGGACGAAAAACAATACTTCTTTATGTCTCTTGCCATGCATGAAATCCGTAATTCTTATTCTAAAATGCATGAACTGGTCATCAAAAACTTTGAAAAAATAAAGAAGCCACGGTCATCAAACAATGACAGTCTTTATTAAGTGCGCTAAAATCATACACAAAATAAACAACGAAGACTAGAGATATCTCTAATTTCTAACATAAATTCTCAAAACTTTAAAATTTAAATTTATACTCTTATCATAAGGCTTAAGATATTCATTTTTATGTCAAAAATATAAGTAACATTTCAACAATAAGAATAAGATATTAAGATATTATACAAAATGTTATCTTCAGTTTAACATTGAAGATATTCATGGTAATAAATAATAATATTATGTCTTTAATGTTTCTAATTTATAATTTACATGCATCCTATCTTATTAAATTCTTCATTTATGAGAACCAGACAATATATTATGAATTTATGACATAGACAATAATATTGTAATGGAACGTTTTTCTATGCTTCCCTGGTACTACTGTATATTATATTAAGGTGTTTAAAGTATTTAAGTTTGTCTACAAGTTATTGATGTAAAAAAATATTACTAGTTTTTTAACATTTGTGTATTATTTTTTTAAAGGTTTTATATTATCAAAGGTAGTCGAGATGTTTTATTTTCCAATTAAAATTCAACAAAGAATATAATTATGTATCGGATTATTTATATAAAAAAATAAGAAGACAAGTGGGTACCGCTCTGCTGTACATTAAGTGTCGTGTTGATCACTATTATATATTATAGGAAAGTTAAACTTGAATCCAATGATAATTATCATTGTATACGAAAAACGATTTTGAACGAAGATGATTTGTCAGCCTAGGATATAATTTTCAGTGGTTGATGAAAAAGGTGGTATATGTTTTAATGGCCTGAATACATCAAAATTTAAGTTTTTTTATAATTATTATTAGCTAAACTTATGGAAAATCTTGTATTAAATTTTTATCTCTTAGCTACTTATACAAAAATTTGTATGGATTATACCTACAAAATAATTTGCAAATATTCATGGTTTTGACCAACTTTCGTCAATATTTGAACTTCAAATGCTAATAAAAAAAATGTTGTGCCTATGTGATGTATTCTTATAATTTTTAAATCACTATAAGAGTAACTTATGAGAAATATTGTATTAAGTTTTCAAGTATTTTGATTGGGCCAAAAAAATTTTATCGACACTTCAAAAAAAAAAATTTTCAGAAGAATTGAAAAATTCAGTTGTCTATAAATAGTTCAAAAAAAGTCAAAATATTTTGAAATTTAAATCACGTAAAAAAAACGCGAATCTTAATAATTGGTAAAATTTTCAAATATCTACGACTTATACTTTTTGAATAATAACAAATATTTAAAATTGTTTGGGATAAACCTATGACAAATTTGTCCATTTTAATTTAAAATATAAATTTCACAAGATTCGTGATTATTTTTCACAGTCAAGGTTGTAGCTCTCGTACAGATCTATCACTTTGACCAACGAAAAACTAAAAACAATTAGTACTTAGTAGGTAGTAAATTAAAACAGTAAGTTACTAACTGCCAGTAAACTTATTGGTAACTGATTAGTGATTGCTGTTTATAATGATTGTAGACGACAGTTTTTCTAAACAATTTTAATAAACATTGTTATAAAATACATAAATGATTCAGAATTGAAGTACGGAAAATATTATATATATTTAAATATTCATACAGCATCATCGCACACTTATGATTCGACAGGAAATCATAGATATAATATGATTGATGCAGAACGTGGGAAGAGGAGATGCGCGTGCACTGACCAGCAGGGATCTGTCAGTACCGCGGGGATCTCTTGACGATAATAAGGGGGTCCCAAGTGGGCACATTTTAGACGTGATTTGACAGTGAGCACCTTCCCACCTCCCAGTTTAATCATTTTGTCTTTTGGACTTGGAATATTTTTCTCTAATTTAATAAAATTAAATATTTGGACATAGTATAATTCTGTAATAAAAAACACTTAGAAATATTTTATCAGTACCTATACAATTTATTTCAATTGTCTCCTCAATCCACATCACTACGGTATGCGTGGCACGCTAAGGTGCGTCCACACGAGAGCACGCACGGTGAGGACAGTTGTACTCTGATGATGTTGTATCAGGGTTAAGACCGATCTGAGGGAGCAATCTAGACCAATTGAAGCAGAGCTTAAACTCGACGAAAAATTATTTAAAGAAGGGGTATATTGATAGTTATATAAGAAGAGGTCATAAAGAAAACGTAATGATAGTGTGGAATGGCCACTCTGAAAAAACATTTTAAAAAGATTAGACTTAGACAATTATTCAATTCTAAACATAACCTGCTATGATAGATACTTCAATAAGAACTTTTACACACAATTTGAAAAATTAAGCAATAGAGAATTAATTTTTAAGGTAGATATAGGAACATATGATAAGTCAGGAAGGCTACTTAATTTGGTAGAGACCCATGACATTATATGTAAAAATAAGCACCATACTACGTATGCACATGATCCGAGAATGGATGTCAAGTATACTAAATGTATATTTGATTATCTGATACAAAAACAGAGAAATGAAAATTTAATAAAACATTTAAAAAAAAAAATAATGTTAAAAAATCAAAAATGTTTAAAACTTATAAAGAAAGTGCTAATGAACCAACAGATTTTAAATTATTAAGGCGTATTTTGTTTTTTATTTTGATGGATAACTTTCCACGATTAAAAAGACAAGATATACCTCGTCCGCTATGGGAATATTTTAATTATGTTGGTCGTTGTATTAACTGTAGGCAATAGACACTACCAGATTATAGTAATATATAACTTGTATTAAATTCGTACCTACAATAATTGCAAAATTAAATATGGCGATGTCTCTCTATGAAGACGGTATAACACACGGCAAGTAATGTAGGTATTGCACTGATAAAAATGATTGTGAGGCTCATGAACGGCTCTTTTCATAAACCACGTTGATTAATATGAAACTATTAATAAAATGCAAAATATCTTTTGATCAAAAAGTATATTATTCATATTCATTTTGAAAATTTTAAAATGGTACATTAAGTTTGAATTTAAGTATTTGTTTATAATTAGAGAAATAATATTTTTAGTTACAAATCTACTTTTTTGTATTATAGAATATAGATAATCACTTAGCTATATATTATATTCAATTTTGTTAATTTAGTTTACTATGTATTAATTAAGTTTATTTGTATTAATAATTATTCAGAACTCGATAAGTATATTGGGTCTTATTGTTACAGAAATGACCTTACTATAGATGAGATTTCTTTTAAGTTTAAAAATATAAAATAGAATGATTAGTTGTAATTACTAATTACCATTAATATTATCTTGTTTATTTAAAATAAACCAAACCATCTTATTTATTGGTATACCTACTGTCAATAGTTATTAATGAACTGTTATTAGCTATTAAGTAGGTACCTATTATTGCTTATACTACTAGATTTTACAAATGATTTTAGTCATTTACTATTACCAAATTAATAAATAGTATTTGGTCAATTGACACTAATTGTCTTGCTAACAGCTTGTCAGTTTTAAACATTTTATCATCCCGCCAAGCAGAAATCGTATCATACCGAGATGTTATCGATAAATCAATCAATTAGTATTAATTATACTCACAATTGAAGCAGTGTGGGGTTAATGTCAGGTGATACTAGGCTTGTGAGTGTCCAAGAAACAAGGGCTGATAAATGGTAAGTAAACAAATGCAAGAAAAATGCCTATGACTTTTTAATAGTGCTAAGAACATAATGAGAATAATTTAACACTATATTCTTCTTTATTTATTGTGTTATTTATAATAAAATGTTATCCTTAAAGTTAGATAAATTTGATAATTGTTATTTTATCTATCACAATGATTAATGATTATGATCTTTATGTATATTAATAAATAACATATACTCTTGTAACATCGTTATTAATAAGCAGACTAACAGAACGATTTTTATAGGTTAGTATAAAATTTTTTATATATTAAATACTGTTTTTCAATATTTTGAAGTTTCTGCCCATCAACTAATCTTTTTTAGTTTGAAATTTCTAGTGTATTTTAGTATTTAATTCACCTTACACTTTACATCACACCTATCATTTGTGATACATTCACTGTATACACAATATGAATTGCGAATGAAGTATACCAATTCGCTTATTAAGAAAATATTATCTTTATTAAGTACTATAATTTAATAATTTAACCTTACACCGAGTCGACGTTCAAATAAAAATAAAAAAATAATCAAAAGTATGGTAAAAATCAACGCTTTACTTCTGAGTTGATGAATAACAATGTACATCATTTTAAACAAAAATATAATTTTTTTGTCAAACCTATGCATGTAATATTGTAAATTGAAATAATCATTAGGTACGTAATCGTGTTGCACTGCACTTAGATCGAGGTCTATACACTGTGTCGTGATTGGACCAAATAGGTCGACTGTGCTTTGAACACCGCGGCAGTAAAAGTTTTTGTTACCAGAGTTAAACAACGATTAACTCATGATTGAAGGACGAGCCTGTTTCGTTGATATAGACTCATATTCACGGGAAACCAAAATCTGATTGATCACCATTTCTGTATTGTTCTACGACGGCGGTAAACAGGGAACCGCATCAAATCATGGTTGTCGTAAACGAACGGAGAACAATTACAATAAGTGTGCCGTTTAAAGGAGCCGGTGAAAAATAAACGCATATCACTGTTGCATATTATGATAATCGATAACCACGGATAAAAGTATATATATATATATATATCCGTATTGATAACCGACTGAGACGATATCACAGTTATATAATATATATATAATATTATAATATTTATAGGTATTAGGTACATTATATACATAAACTTATACAAAATAATATAGACGCAACATTGGGGGGTTGCTACAACTACCTCGAGAATCATCTGCAACGATTTAATAATACTCCGAATTTATTACTTCGAACCACGATGTAGAGAAGATAAGGTGATAACA
>VUJU01005410.1:0-13920 GCA_009835225.1 Aphis craccivora
CAAGGCCGGATTAAGGACTTATTGGGCCCCGGGACTGAAATTTCATATGGGCCCTTTTGAAAACACAAGCCATTCGCTATGTTCGCAGCGAACGATACATTTTTCTAACTATTTCACAAATTGTCAATCGCATTATAAAATTAATAGGTATATAATATAATTTATGACTTATGTATATAAAACTACTAATTTTAATATAATAAAAGTAAACACTTCATATTTCATTAATTTAAATTCAAACTTTCATAATAACTTTTAAATTTATTAACAGTTTACAACAAATATCAAAGAAAAGTTAATATAATATAAAACAAAAACTATTTTATCAAATAATATTTTTTCTTGCTTTACTTGAAGCCAACTCTCTTAGTATAAGTCTAATGATTTTAACGTATTCCACCAATACTGGCAGTATTACCCACAGCCATATAAATTATAAGTCTTAAGAGTTATGGTATTATACTAGGTATTACCAAATATAAATAACATTATCAACTATTGATATTAAAAAATAGATAAAAATGAGTATTGGCTTAAAATTGTTTGGGCCCCTTTACTTGGGTACTTGAGAGGGCCCCGGGGCTACCGCCCCGGCTAGACCCCCCTTAATCCGGCCTTGATTTCGTGTATATTATATTTATATAATATAAATCAGAATTTTCAATGGTAAAAACTAAAAAAAGATAAATAAATTTAATTATTTATAATTTACCTAAGATTAATTATTTTCGTCGAAATAATTATATTTGAACTGAACTTCGTAATAAATCCTGTAATATTGTTTTATAATTAACAACAACTTACAGTCTTTATTTTCAAATTAAGCTCAGGACAAAATCTGTACAGGGATAGTTCATCAAAATATAAAATTATGTAAATTTTACAAGCTCGTTACACTCTCAAAGACATAAGGGACATAAACATAATATGTATCTGATATCGAGCACAAATTGTATGTATAGAGTTATGTTTGAAATGTTGCTTAGATTAGCGTTTACTTTAGTGATGATTAGTATTTTATAAAATTATAAATGAATTCCTGTAAGGACTGAATGTAGGTTGTAGTCACTATTAAGCGCTAAAACACAAATTAAGTGACCAAGATTAATTTTATTTAAGGATAGGTATCTCACTTTAAATTTAAAAAAAAAATTGAGTTATTAGAGTACGAAAAACTTAAAAATGATGGATTTTTAAATTTTACCAAATTTCAATATACAAATACAATTAAACGTAAATTTTGTGTGTATTGATAATAATAATACTGAACTTAAAATTTAAAAATAGTTTTTGCATAAATACAAAGTTAGGTTAGATTTAAATAAATTCTGTGATTTCAATTTTGTGGTACTTACATAATCTATGATTTTAAAAGATTTGTTGAGAAAATAATTTAGTTTTGTTCTTATAGATCAGAAATGTATGTAATAATTCTTAAATATAATACGCGATAAATATATTGTATACCTATATCATATCTATATATGACACAAAATAGACTCAGATATTTTAATCAATATCTAGATTTTATCTATACTATAAAAGCAAGTCCCGATTTTGTGTCACGTATACAAATCCACACCGTGCAACGTATCGTCATCAAATTTTTTACTGTTATACCTGACAGTGAACTGAAAGTTTTAGTAGCACTTTTGTTAAGGAAAATGTCCAATATTTAAACATTTTTAGATTTTCACAGAAATATGTATCTAAATACACTATTTAGTGTATGATATGAAAACGAAACATATTATCTACGCGTTCCTATGATAGTAACAGTATGTTTATTTTTATTTCATTTATTTCGCAAAAGGGAACAAAATAAAGTTTGTGTCTCTTGTAAAATTCGAATTTCGACGTATATATTAATTATGTATTATAATATATTAAAATTGTTTAAGCAATCGCCCGAGACTCACCTCAGAATGTATACATAGAATCGACCTTGAATCAATTATTATTGTCGACGTGTATTATGAGATGTGACAACGGCTCGGTGCTTTGAACGGTCTTGTGGAGTTTGAAATATAGACCACTGAGTTTTAACTACGACTGATGTACTTAATCTTGAAACTCGAGTAGTTTAGATAATTTAAAACCTTAAAAGGCATCCAATAATAATAATAACCAATAGAAAAATACTATAATATATCAGTAGCGCACTGATTGGCTGTATAATTCGAAACCCACAAAATGCCATGCCCTAGATGCTGTTGTTTAATAATCATTATTATTATTGTTATTCATTTAATAACGTTATAATATTATTATATAATATATTTCGCGGGTGTAAGAACAATTATATTAATGTGAGAATTTTTTTTTTATTATTATTATCTATAAGTATATTTATGAGAATTTATAAACACCATTATTTATAAAACATTATTTTGCGTGGATATAAGGTACGTACACTTTATAGCATTTTACGATCGAAATAATTATAAGACGACTAGACAGGATTTGAAACAGCCCTACAATTTGCAAACAACTATCTACGGGGGGCGGAACACGCGGGTGACAACTAATTATGTTATAATTATAAATTATTTATTGTCAAATAATATTGGCTTGAATGAAAAACATCAATAATAATAGTAATAAAATTACCTAAGTAAATATTATTTTTATAATTACCTATATTAGAGGCTCTGCCAGAACCTCCTCACCCATGAATTTCATTCATGAAAGAAACCCTTACTTTTCTCAGTGAGCGACGCTCACTATACACTATAATCATGTTATACAGTTAACAATAAAAATTAATCAATTTTTTTATCAAAAATAAATAAGTAATTAATTGTTAATGCGTCTTTAAAAACAATAGGTATGTTTGCTTTATATTTTGATCTTCGATCTGAATTATAACATTCTAAAAATTGCTACCTACTTATAGAGGAGAGTATTGTGTCATCGTCGATAATGATAAGGCCAATTTTATCATAATTCTATCCTTGTCAAAAATTTCAACAAAATATAAAATACTTTACTGAAAATTGCACACGTGACTCAAATATGTCACGTTAAGTCAATCATATCGAGCACAGTTGGCAGGAAATCTTGGAGTGATGCTTCATTTTATACAAAATACTGTTGTTGTTTGTAAGTATACAATATGTATTATACACCTATGAAGTTTTTTCTTCAGTTCTTTTTCCAATTAAAAATGTGTGTACTTATTTTGTGGAAACTAAGAAATATAAACACGACCTCAAAACCGCACATGGTAAAAGTGACAAATTATTTTATTATTTAAAGAGACGTTTAATATGGTTTATTAAATTAATATAGATTATATATATATATACACATGTGTGTGTGTTATTGATGGTAAACAAGTATTTAATCTATCACAATATCTTGTAAATCTTTGCTAACACTAATTTTTATTTGATTATAATAATCCTTCGACTTTCATCACTGCGTATCCCTTAGTAAATAGTAAGTAGTATACAAATTAATTTAATTACACTAGACTAAAATATATCTCAGACAAACGTCAACGAAATTATAGATCTTCAAAAATATTGTTTGAAAATATAATGACAACAGAGAAAAATATATAACTTAATTATAATAGAATTACTATAATAATGATAATAATAATAATAAATTCTTATTATTGGTAAAATAATATGGTGTGCGTTGTTGCGTAGTAAATTTAAGACGATCAATTGTTTCAAGTCGCCTTGTCATCTGTCAATGATTACAGTGAAATGTAGGTGCTCGCCGGTCATTAGTTATTAATACTAAGATGGGTTTTTCTGTAGTGCTTAATGACTAATGAGTAATGACCATACGGCGTATACAGTCCGGTCTAATTGGTCTATACGTGATCGAAAATAACACTTAAATCCATAAGCAACCTTAAAAATAATTAATATTATGTCTGCAACTTGCAAACGATTCCGACTCTGCAGGATGACACGCTACTCTTATGGTAGGTACTGCGTTGGAAAATGCTTTTTTTACCCTCGATTTGATTTAACAACTCGTAACTATTAATATAGGTACCTACCTACGACTGTTCTACCATTCATATTTCATATATCTACCGTCTACGTAATTATCTATGCAGTCTATGCCATACTTTTCTATATCACATCGTGAATAAAAATGATAATTATTATTGTCGGTGGTTTAGTTTGATATACCTGCTATATTAATCGATTTGTGATTATGTTAGGATGAAATCTTTGTACGCGTTATTGGCGGATAGTAACATCCGATATAATATCATTATTCAGTCGCAAATTACAATCACGATTCTTCGACTTTACAGGAACCACATGTATTGTTATTGTTATTCGTTTGGATTTATGTATTGAATGGTTTTTTTCATTTTTAATTCAAACGTCATCAAATTATGTATACTTAATTTAAATACAATAATAGAAACCCGATTTATTAATTTGAATTTCCTGGATACCCCAATATTTGGATCACCGCCGGTAAACAAAATAAAATATTTTTACGTCCATAATACTATATTAAATTATTAAACAAATAAAATGTTAATGTGAGTTACTCCAATGACGTCAGGGACTACCCGCAGGGACTTATTACATAGAAGTGTTGGTGATTGTCAAGTATTTGGTAGATAAATTATGTTTAAAATTTAATCAACGTAAACGTATAAAGGTTTTAGTGTAAGAATTATAATTTTTATAATAGAGGCTAAAAAATATGTTACCTCTAGAGCGTTTTAATAATGTATAGCTACGTCATTGAGTGTTTAAGTACTTATACTAAAAATGTCTGGTTACCATCGCCACATTAGATCTGCAAATTAAATCCTTCAAAATATCACTATTGCCACCGTAAAATATCACAATGCACACATTGTAAAGAAATAACAATTTTATAGAATACCTATTATAACAGACATATAACTTTGGACGTATCACTAATACGTACTGTGACGTATATCTATGGTCCCAAGTAGGTAATGCAACTCCGTAAGTTGTCACAACGTGTGGCGAGTTCGAAACTTGCTAAGTGGGTACTGAACAGCTAGAGGATAAATATTAGAGTTCATATTTATTTTAGATGGTATAGCTGACTCAGACAATTTATTATCATATAACTAAGAAAGGGACGTTTACATTTTTAGAGAAGATAAAATTTAATTCACTAGGATACACATAAGTAGTTAAGTTTGTGGGCGGATGTCTATTTTTTGGTGTTGCGTGGCCTTCTAAAAACTCTTTCTACCTACACCACTAAATAGTGAATACGTATAATAAGATCAAAGCTCATTTTTGTCTTCTTCTATTTTCTTTTAATAAATAAAATCCCGAAAACATGATCTATAGTAAAAGTAATTAAGTTACTCAACAAAAACAATAAAACAATTATTTGAATTAGGTAATTTTGAAACACTATAGGTTTGAATAATTTGTATTATAAGTTATAAATAATGATATCTTCTTTTTATAGATTATAAACTAAGTGATTAGGTATATTAAATTTTTATTTTAATTCATTACGAAGTTTACATAGAAAATGTAAGCGAATTTAATACCTCATTGATTCTAAGAATGTATAATCGAGACACAAATACATAACTACTTTGCATATAGTTTGCTACATTTAAACTTTTATAAATATTAATAATTTGCATTTGTTATTGTGGTTCAAGTTTATAAGCTTTACTTAAAAGAATTAGAAACTTGTGTTGGGGTAGAACACGTGTGTTATAACTTATAATACAACTATAAAATTATTTTAAAGTTAGCCAAATAATGGTATTATAAATAATTATTAATTCTATAAGTGGAAATACTTTTACATTTTAGCATATCCTTAGTTGACGTTTTTCTTGTATTACTACTATAGGCAGAAATCGGGGGGGGGGGGGTGCTTGAGGGGGCTTAGCCCCCCAAGTATTATAATATCCCCCCAAAATTTTGTCAGGTACCATGTGAAAATATATGATATATATAGTTAATTTAGCCCCTCGAAAATTTCTATAGATTTCCGCTTAAGATTACTAGGTACTGTAATAAATCGATAACACATCAATATCATTTTCGAAATTATGTTCGCTTATTAAGTTTAAATTATACCATACCTATTATACAGGTTACTATATAACCTTTTATATTTTAAAGTTATTATAGTGGTGGATATAGGATTTTTATAGGGGTGGAGCTAAGGTTAAGGTATCATATTCTGTAAACTCCATCCAGTCCATCCCGAAGGCAAGACTTTTTTTAATCTTCAAAATTAATGTACCTTAGTGCTTAATATTCAAAAGAATAAACATGAGTGGAAACTTTAAAAAACACATCTAAAACAAATTACTTTATTTAATAAAATTAAAAGTGATCACATATTCTATAATTATAATTTTTTTAAAAACTAATAAAATTAAAAAATACTAAGTTATGTAACAATTATTTATTATATAAATTATATTGATGTGTATTTAATTAATTTATTAATACGATATAGGTAATTGAAATACAATATTAGTTATTATTTCCAAAGCAGAAATATCTGCACTCTGCAAGTAGAGCTTTTGTGTTCTGATTTTAAAGCAATTAATTGTGAGTGCATTATTGTTGTTAATGTTTCAACATTTACCTGATTGAAAATTGTTTTAAGTGCTAATCGTTAATGTAATAATTTAATATAAAATACCATCTGTGATAACACTATTTCATATTTCATATTAGTGTTATCATTAATTTTAGAATCAATTTTCTTTATGTTTACCTACATCCAGTTATCAATTAGTAAAAAATGTCTTCTCAATTTTTTTTTTTTTTTTTTATACATAAATTTTGTTTAAAAATTTACTCAACCTACTGAAAAATACAAGTTATGTAGAGTTTATCCAGAAAACAACATCCCAAAGGGGTGCTATAGCTTCCTAGCACTTCCCCCCCTCTGATCCCTCGCCAGCTTCTATTCATTTTCGTGAATTTTTAAAATATAACATTATTTATTTATTTATTGTTAAAATATTAATTATTAATTTTTGATACTAAAATTGTAAATTTATAAAAACGTACTCATTTGTTACCAATTATTTTCAGACACTTCTGCTAATTCATTGAAACTTTTGAATACAAAATATCATGATTTATGATGACAATCGTCCATTCACCAACTTCCTCTTATATTATTTGAGAAATCTTTCAAAATATAAATACAATGTATAATAATAATATTAATTTTTAGTTCAGTAAGTATTTAGGTAGTTATATGCTGGGAAAAATATTAATACTCATGATAAAAAAGAAAAAAATCTACCTAGCTTTGTTTTTTACTGAGACGGAACTTTTATTCTACCATTTATCTGCAAAGAGAAATATAGTTAACGAACAGATATACCATTATACAAATATTATACCTACATAATAATATCAACCTAATTAGTAATTACCCACCAAATTGTTAACTATATAAATCGTGAATCGAAATGAAAAATTCTATGACAACTTCGATGAAAATGGAAAAATACTGCATTAATAAAACTTAATTACACACCGAAACATCAATAGTTAACAATTCGGAGATGATTCGAAAAAAAAATTATAAGATTTAAAACCTAGGTACATAACTATAATCAGCGTACATAATAATATTAAATCGGTCCACTCCAATATATACCCATAATAATATATTATTATGTTAATTTAGCTAAGATACTATGATGAGTTAATACAATAATTAGCTACGGGATTCTCGGTGGATTTTAAACACAATTTTAACTGTTTAAATCGATTGTGTTTCGTGAAAGGCGAACGTTTCAATTAAAACATTATTAATTTTTCTCTGTGCGTAAAATTTTGTTTTTTTTTAATTCTACACAGACATAATATTATATTAGAATGCAATAATGTATTTAATAACATAATATACGCGTCATAATTGACTTTCGTCTATTATTATAATTGGGATCCGTTCATAACTTACAACTCTATAACTTTCGTTACCACGGTAACCGACGCAAGTGTTTTCATTTTATGATACGCCTTTTATAAGTAAGTGTACAGCAGCTAATTATGTTATTATTTAACGATATTTTTTGTCTACGCTAGATATTACGTCTTATATGGTAACCTTCTTATAACAGGCATATATAAATTGCATGTGAGGGCGTCTTATGCTCGTGTGATTTTTCATATTTGCTATAAATCCGAAAACGATTAATCATCTATTTTTAAAAAACGATTTTGGCTGTATGGTAATGTTATTAGTTTGCCATGACGTGTACCTATGTGGATTTGGGTGGTCCGACCGTCATTCAGTTTTTTTTTTAAAACATATTTTTTTTTTACGATGAAAAAATGGAAAGTTCGTACTACCCGGCCATGTAGTCTCACTCTAATCGATTGTGTATGTATTAATACATACATATAGGTATCATAAATACGTAACAAAAAAAAACTTTTTAAGTATTTTCAACGACCCTTCGCCGCCCTCCTCCCTATAAAAAACGAATATTATTTATTTATTTGTATACCGAGGTTAGAGAAATGGATTGGTTACAGAAAATAATACTGTTACACCTATTAGGTACATATGGATAACAAAGTTAAGCCTGTAGGTATTTTTATATTGAATAAAAACCACCCAAAAAGGTAACCATTTTAAAGATAAGCAGCCTAGCTTACATTTAACAGAGTTGAACTATAGTTAAAGACAGGGTAAATTCACTGATATTATTTTAAATTATCGTGGACAATGCAGTGCAGGTTAAGTTAGGTTATTAGGTTAGATATAGGTAATTAATAAATATATCTAAAATACATAGTGATTCACTACTGTATCATATTTTTAGAGCTTGTATTTTTTGCCATTGGTTTTAAAAATAAAACAATTACTAATGTTTCTATGTATGATTAGATAAACATGTATTTTAAAAAGGTATAGCAAACTCTATAAGAATATAATTAATATTATTATTTTATAACTATACATAGTATAATATATTAATCTCTAGATGTTATGGAGGTGATGTATAGTCCATTAGATAAAATATCCAGATTTATTTTTATAATTATTATTTAGTTTCGTGTGTTATCAAGACACACTATTAGATCCAGATGCTCTGGAGCAGAGGAACTGCAGAAAACACGAGTTCAGTTAAAAAAAGTGATTCTTTTTTAAAAAAAGAAAAAGTCATGGCAGAGGTGGTTATTATTTGAGAATTATAATTCTCATTAAATTCTACCCATCCTGCAGCCACCTAATTCATTATTTAAGAACTTAAGAAAATATTTAAAACACTAAACCACACAGAGGATGAGCTCGCTTCGCTCGCGAACAACATACCTTTCCACAACGAATTTGTTAAACAACCGAAATTACTGTTAAGAGTTCACAAACATTTTAATAGCATGTTAGTAATTTAGTATATACATTTACCTATACCTATAGAATGTGAAAAATTATTTTAGTTCTTACCAATTTATCATTTACTACGTAAGAATAAAACATAACAAGCATATGAAAACATTTTGAGATATTCTATAATTTTAATTAAAATTAAGTTTACCCCCGACATTATAGCTGGTATTAGATATCGGTGGAGAACGATTCCGCAAATTTCCGTAAATTTGCGGAATCTTGTTGATTTTAATAGCCACTGATATACATCTATACACGACTCCGCAAATTCCATATGTATATTATACACACACGATTCCGCATAATTTTAAATGCAACGTTTCCATTCCGGAAACAAAATATAATATAATATTATTGTAAGGCCCGAGCCACACTAGTGGGATTTTGGCGCGCGGTAAGCGTACAACGGTGACACCCGGTAACGCGGGTTAAAATGTACCTGGGCGATACACACAAATCGCTCTACACACGGTGTATAACGAAATAACGATAAGAAGAATAAAACTGTCGTTATTATATTTTTATATGTTTTATAATAACAAATGTTTTAAATTGTATTTAATTAATAGCTGATCATTTTTTTTGTGAATTTTATAACTATATATTACCTGTTTAATATAATTGTAGGTAATAGGTATTGAATATAGCATTATAATAATATAATCATGTCACGTTTTACTAACCAACCAAGAAAAAAATTATTTTTCAAAAATTACAATTTATAATAACAAGAGTAATTAATAATAGGTATGACAACGTTGCATTTAAAATTAAAATCGTGTATATAGTAATTAGTAGGTGGCTATTAAAATCAACAGGATTCCACAAATTTGCGTTATAGCTTTAGATATTTTATTTATTTAAGTAACACGTAACTGGTAACTACCTGTTATATAAGTCCCTATAGTACCTTTAACTAATTTATACTTCCCTACTACCGCAATAGTAGTAGTATTAACCATGGTTTTGATGTAGAATTACTCTAGATATACATTAAGTTTAATTTACAATATTTATTTAAAAATTGTTTTATCCTTAATTTTGGGGGTGTTTGAACACCTAAAACCCCCCTTTTACTTACGCGGCTACGCCCAGTGTTAACTATCTTGGTTAAATATTTTTAGTTTTGTCACGTAGGTACTCATGTACAATTTTAGGCGATTCAAATGCACCATCTTATAAGTGCGTACTAAGTGTCACTAAGAGAAACTATATATAAGTTTAGAATTAATATCTAGAAATGAGTCACATAGACATAGAAAAAACAACACTCTCTATAAATATAGCCACTAATCACTATGTTTTGCTTTTGCTGCCTCTATTTAGTATTTTTCTGTTTAAGGTTTACCTCCATATGACTGACTACTACAAAATAAAATATACACGGCTATTGGTAATATACTATGTCGTATGTGGTTTACCGTACACACGCCGTCTATTACGCATCTATGACAATTTTCAACGATTTGATGACGATGACGATTGAGCTTTATTTTAACAATGTACCTACCTAACTTCTATATATTAATAATATACAACTACCCAATTATACTATTACCTATAATAAAACCGGGATCTAACAATAATCATCACTGTAGTGGTAAATGTATGAAAT
Organism: Aphis craccivora; assembly: GCA_009835225.1. NCBI lineage: Eukaryota > Metazoa > Arthropoda > Insecta > Hemiptera > Aphididae > Aphis > Aphis craccivora. The sequence goes on from VUJU01005410.1 coordinate 10,979, forward strand.
AATCAGTTCAGTTTAATTCGTGCTCTACCTAACACATTTAAATGTTTTTTTAAAAGACGTTAAATTATATTGTACATGAGTAAACTATAAAAATAATAGTATTTTTAATTTTTAATACATATTAAAAATATTGATATACATATTTTTTGATAATTACTTTTCAATTATAGATACCTAATGTAATTTTTTTAAAGATTTAATTGTGACATGTATTATTTTTTTTTTTCAATAAAAAGCCACTATCATATACAACTATGATAGCTCAATAATTACAAATTATAATAAATTTAACAGCACGTTATCTATATAATAATGACAGCCTTCTATTTAAAAATGATAACAAATTTAATTAAGATTAAGCATGAAAATGGAGTAGAAATTGGGGAAACATTAAGTGTTTTAAGAAAATTAAATAAAACAAGTAGTTTAGCCTGTAGAGTAGGACAATCAAATAAAATATGAGCAATCATAGATACATTCATATAGATGAAGTGTGTAAAGGAGGGAATCATAGCCAAGTTTAAAAGAGTGACTTACTAGGTAATAAATTATGTCCTATACATACCTAAACGACTAAATTTAACAATATATGGTCTATGTAAATTAAGTTATTAAATAAAGTTTTACTGAAATTTGAGGATTTGATTATTATTATTATCATGTATTACTAAAATATATACTATACTTCTACATTTAAATACGACATATATGTTTGATATAGAATAGACATAGACTACATTATATGACATGTAAAAACAGGCGGTAGACCACATACGATAAAAATATCATATGCACTATAATACCTAAACCACACTAAACATTAGACGCATAGAATAAAAGTATATTACCATTAATAAAATTATGAATATACATATACAAGTGATAAATGTTAAACTATTATATTGTACTTGCAAAAACTAGTTTTTAAATATTATATTTTGTTTACATGACAGTAACTATTATTAAAAATATTTTTAATATGCAATTTTCGAAAAAATTTCAAGTGTTTACTAATAAGTCCCTTAACTTTATATTTATATCTACAGTTTTTGTTTTCAAGTGACTTTTTGAAAAAATAATTATGACGACAAATTATTAATAGGGTATAGCAGTAATACCAATTTCCAATAATTGTTCTATCTATAAGTCCATTTTTAATAGTTTTTCATTAAATATTTTTACAGCGAAACATAGTATAATTTAATAAATTAAGTAGGTATCTATTTAGCCGTTTTGATCAATTAACAAAGTAGTACAACAAACATTTAAAAATAAATCAAATTAAATGATTTTTAATATCAAAAATTAATGATGTTAAAATAAATATTTTTATTAAAAAATAATGATTAGCATACTTAAATAAATTTTAATTGGATTACACTGTGAATAAAAAATTGTAACAAACCAAATACTATACAATTATAAATAACATAAAATATGTAACAGTACTTTTTCATAATTGGTTTTGATCATCTATATTGACTATATTGTTTATCACTTACCAGTAAACTTATTAATAAAACTTATAAGATATCATATTATAACAGTAACATAATTTGTTATCCCTATCACCATTTTTATCTTGTTTGTCATTGAGTTTAACTGTATAGAGCACGATTTAAGATAATCTTAAATTGTGGTATAGACTATAGAGTAACAGATTGACTATTCAGCTATTAATATTAAAACCAACGTGACCAAATGCTATACCAGAGTGGTCTTGGTGTTATGGTTATGTATTATGGTATGTTGATTACAATATTATGACAAACCATTAAAAAAAATTATCCATAACATCATGCAATGACTTCAGGCTCCCAAGCAAACTTTTCCTTGTGCTTGATATTATTAATATCATCAACATCTTCTTTAGTGAGCTCAGTTTCAACATCAAAATTTATTTTTATTCTTTCTGCAGTAACTGACTTTGGTATAATAGCTGAATACATAAAAAAATAAAAATTAGTTTAATAAATAATAATAATTAAATATTATTAAAAACAATAAAAATCCAATTATAAATAATTTTATATTGAATTCAAGTTTTTTAGTTCTTTAGATCATAATATACATTAGATTATAAATTTAAAATTTAAGTTTTAACTTATAATAAATAAATAGATATGTAAATATGTACCTACACGATAGGTACAAAAAAATATGATTAATAATATTTTATGATATTTAAATAAATTAAATCAGAATTTTCTGGAAACAAAATTAATGGACTTATAATAGGTTTAGAAAGTTCTAAAATAACCTCAAAGTATAACTAATGTATGTAAAATGTTTATTACTTTAATATGTGTTTAATATATTGAACATTTGATTTTTTTTTTTTTTTATTCCATAAAACTGCTCACCGTAATTTCTTTGTATAGCCCATCTCAATAACACTTGTGCAGCACTTATGGAATGTTTTTTAGCAATACGATTTATAACTTCATCATTTAATAATGAATTTTTACCAGCAGATCCTCCCATAGAACAATACGCTTGTAGAACAATTTTGGCATTTCTGCACACTTTATGGAACTCAGACGATTGTTGAAAATATGGATGAAATTCAACCTGTAAATAATCATGAATATTAACAATATTTCAAATGTTTAATGCACACAGAGTAGATTTTAAATGTGTATAAAAGTAGACTGTAAATGTGTACCTGTCTTATAAATTATAATCAAGTAACAAAAAATTTGGTGTACTTGTATATTTATTAAGAAAACACACATTTTAAATTTAATTTAGTATAAAAACAAAGTAATAATAGCTAAAGATTTTAGTTTTAAAAAAATTAAAAAAATATTTTCTCATACAGAATTCTTTAACACAATACTATAGAGTATTTTTATGTGGTATACTTTATACAATCAACATTTTTTTTTTTTTTTTTTTTTTTTAATCAATAAACATTAAATACACCAAGAAGGAAATAAATT